>MU185263.1:70448-108240 GCA_016904865.1 Pissodes strobi | reverse complement strand
AATGTTAACTTAACTCAAATTTAGCGTGGGAAGGAAATAAAATGTACAGAAACGTAAACATGATTAGGTTTAATTATTATTTATTTATTTATCTCAATAGGCAAAGCTTAATACAAAGTCGCTAACTTATTTGTAATACATAATAAATTCTATAAAGAAACCCTAATACTACTACTACTACTTACATTTCTAATAGCACTGATTGCCAAATAGTAAACTAAGACTAACAAGGAAGAAATACAAAGAAACAGAGCAATCGCATACTATGCAGGGTGCCAGAGCCCTATGCCCTCAAATGTAGCATAAGCTCTCTTCTAAACTACATAATGGTTAAAGAGTTATTTATGGCTGCAGGCAACAACTTTCAGTGGTATCGGAGAAATATTTAATGTATCTTCGCTTGATGTAGACTGCGAAGTAGAGGATTTATTATCTTGTATATCTGCAGTTGATGTACCTGACCGTGTTAAGGCATCAGACATGCTTATTTCCTGGCTTCGTTCTACTGGCTCCATCGGTTCACCTAAAAAGAAAAGAAGATTATTACTTAGAATATGTATTTATTTTCATTTGCAAAATTATTGAATGTACGAAATAAAACCTTTATTTAACAATTTATTTATTTATAATTTACAATTATTACAATTCAGACTGTTTTGATATGTAGAAAGTTTTTTCCCCAGTTGTATATTAATTTTAGTGGCACCTAAGTGATCAAATCACCTGTAAGTGCCTGCACTGTTTCTCGCCTAATGTAAAATACATGCAAAAGAAAAAAGTAACCAATAAAATAATTACACTGATACTACCTATCAATTCCCCAAAAAAAAACCCTCTTCCATCATGTCAAAATACAAATTAGTTACACCATTTCATAATTTACTCAAGGACAACCATAAAATTAACACTATTTTTTACAATATATTATGTCTTACATTTTATACTTAACAACTTCACTCTAGGCATGTCTTTTATACTCGCGGATGCTGTGACAGTATCGCTACATTCCATGCGTGCGCACGCACCTGCGCGTCATGTCTTCGTGATGCAACCAATCGTTTGTATGTGCCCTGGTGGTCTAGGGGTTTGCATGATTAGCCTTCACTTCGGCGACTCGAGTTTAAACCCGTCGGTGTTTTAATTTTTTTTAAGGTTATTTTTCTAAACTGTTTTTTTCTTGTTTTTGGGTATGTCTTGGGTTAGATTGGGTTAGCACCTGGTTAGTTTCCTTTTCTTGAGCCCCCGTAGCGAGCGGTAGCGAGCGGAGGGCCATTCGAAAAGTGAAATATGGCATGGAATGTAGCGATACTGTCACAGCATCCGCGAGTGTCTTTTATCTCCATTGGTAATAAGTTAAATAACTTAGATGTCAAATTATCTATACATTTCAAGTTCATTGGTAACCATCAGGTGTTTATTTACCTTTGAATAACTGTGTTCATGCTTTTATTTTTAAATGCATATAAACAAGTGTATATAAAAAACATCTAATAATATAAACATCTAATATTGCATATTTTTGTATTATTTATAGGGCAATGCAATAATATTGTTATAAAATTGCACTTACTGGTAAGAGACGGCTTAACTTTTTTTGGTGATAAAAACTTCCGCTAAAATGGAGGCTTTCTTGGAGTTTTCGGTTTGGCGAATGAAAAAATTGTTGGAATCGAATTTGATTTTAATTTACGGCTGCCTTCCTCTCGGGTCTTCTCCCACATTTCTGGTGCAAAATGAGCATAAAATAATAACAATGAAGCTCTTTACCCCTGTTTCATAGTTCAGAAGAGTAACTAAAGGCAAACCTTCAGGTTATTTTTGAATAGAAGCCATTAGTAAATAGGTTTTGGCTTAGTTTACTTTTTCAGTTGAAACCTAGGTTTAAACTATGAATGCTTTCATGAAGAAACATTCATTTTTCATGCACTTAACTTGTAGTTTTCCTGTTTAGTTTTTCTTTTCTTTCTGTCTGGGTTGATGGCTTTGCTTCTAGGCAATTGCCAGCTCGATTCCATAGGGACCACGCGTTGTCTGCACTGAAAAAAAATATTTTAAATCTTTTCCTACAGCATTGTATTGGTTTTTTTGCTTTAGTATGAACCACAATTGTTAAGTTCTTTACAATATTTCCGGAAAAAAGAACGATTCGTTTTAATATTAGGTAATAGGAAATTGTATCAAGATTAATGCAGTACTTATTAATATCAGCTTTAGTACTGAGTCGTGTTTGAATATTCTACAAAATTGTTGTAATCTCAGTATTATAATAAATATTCCCTATTCCACAAATATGTTACTTAACCACATAATTTAATGTTAATATTCCCACAATAGTTTTCTATGAAATTGTTGCAAACAAAAGTATTTATTAGGTTACGTATTACATAACCTTGTAGTAAATAGTGTCAAAGGGATATTATACCCAACTTATACTTAAAAGGAGAATTCATATGCTACAAAATTGTAATCAACTTTCAAATCGTTGTGTGGTAAAAATTTCAGAGGGCTATATACCTACATTACAGAGGGCTATATACCTACCACCATTAGCATCCAATAGTGATTCTTTGTTCAGTGATATTATTTAATATAGGTGTGTATTAGCAATAGTGTCAAAATACATAAGCGAACTTAAACTGAATACTCAAAGTATGCTGAAGTCGAAAATATGTATAGGCATTTTATTTTTTTTTTTTTTGGACATATCTTTAATGTGGGACTTTGCTATCGAAGCAATTCGTAGCGTCTCAAAGTCCCACACAGATGGCGTCAGATATTTGATCTGGCGGCATATTAAAGTTCTAGTTGAACTATAAACACTGCAAGCTCGTATTATGTCATGTCCAACAATCCGACATTGAAGTGTTGGTATTATCACTATAATATTGTAGTTGCAGCTTGCAGCCGTGATTGCAGCAAAATGCACTACTTTAGGATTACAAGTAAGGCTGGCGTTCAATAATAATTGCCACAAAACATATAAATTCATGGCATTCATTTATCGTAGCCAACGCTATAGTAATGTAAGAACTGATAATCTAGAATTGTAGTAAGTAGTATATCAATTTTGTTGCGTGAATCTATATATTATTGAAAGAGTAAGTACTACAATATATAGCTCAATTCTGCACGGTTATGTGCTAATTGAAAACCACGAGAATAGCCATATAAACTATTTATAGGCAGAATAAGTGCAACAAAAATAAAGCATTAATGTCTTAGTTCATTTGATGCGCTTTACCACAAAATTATTATAATTTTTATTATAGTGATTAAGAAATATTCAGACAAAATTGGGTAGATTTTACTACGCGATCTAATTACAATTGTATAGAAATGAGTACTGCAGATTGATGCCTAGTACCATTTTAGGCGCAAAATATAGGGCTATTTTCTACAATTGTCGTATTGAATACTAATTTTTTTTTTCGTGTGGCTCGCAACCATATCGTGACCCCTGGCTTGTCAAATGAATAGCTGACGAAGTTCAAAGTGCTGTGAGGTTAAAATCATTAGCAGTGTTGAGCAACGTAAAAACTTAAGCTTGGTGTGATTACAAGGCCTTTAGGATATTAGTAAAAACGTACAAGGATATTAGTAAAAACGTACACAACAAAGGTTCAACATGTACTAATAACACACGCAGCAGCACGGAATCTGGAATAAAAGGAGAGGGTTTAAGTTGAGCATTACATTTTAATTTTATTGCGGTTTAGAAAGCGCATTATAAGGTTAATTGCCCCCTCTTTGGGGAATGATAATATAGAATAGATTGTAATAGGGGTACTAAATTTCATATGATTGAATTCGTTATATAAATTAAGGCCTGCAATGAAGTTGATGGGACATTCAAATAGGATGTGATTAATTAAGATCATCCACCTTACCACAATCACAAAGGGGGTTATCCCTTATGTTTATTCTGTATAGGTGCTCCCCTGTTAGGCAGTGACCTGTTCGCATTCTAATAATGGTAGTAATATGTCTTCTATTTTTTATAAGGAAAACTGGCAAACCACTTTTTACCTGTGAATTCGGACTGAACAGTTTTCTAATTTGAAATAGGATTATATGTTATATTACCTCACATAAATATGAATGATCTGTATGCGTCCAGTTATCCCTTCTCGTCTTGTTTAACCATTGTTACCTTCTTTCGGGATCTCTTGGAAAGCGTTTCATTACAAATCCCTTTTTGCAGAATTACTACAATTTATTGCACAACAACCAGGCATTTTTGGTACAATAATAATACGACTTTAAAATACGAGTTTATAACTATGGCACACTTTTAAAAAGCAAACAAATGCTAATATCACAAACACTGTTCAAAATACAATACTCAAAGTCACTTAAAACTACTTTATAATCGCCAAATTTTAAGATTTGACACAAAACAATTTCATATATACACTATGCAAATGAGAATAAATATGGATTTAGCCGCAACATGGCGGACAAATCACGTGATCCCCAATAACCAATCAAAAATAAGACCCCCACTGTCGCCACTGTCTTGTATAAAGGCACTGTAGATCACACTATGTCCTTCCAAAAATTTGCGGCTCTGATGGCCCTGCCATTTACTAAAATTAGGTCGTTCCCTGTGCAGGTCTGTCCCATGTCGGTGCAGGTCAGCAGGTGTGGAGGGTTCTGGATTTCTCCGCAGGAACACTAATAATTGTTTTCGTTTTCTGGTAGTATTCCCCACTTTTGCAGGTTTACTCTGCACCTCGAAACTCTTGTACGAAGTCTGTTGAGTGTTCTTCAGATTGGGTATGGGAGGAAATGTCCCGGTGCCAGCTCCTCTTTTTTGTTGGGTGGGTGGGTCTTGGACTTCAGCGCGCCATTTCTGGAGCCTTCTGGCTTCCTGAGAGCCCTGCAGGGGTGCTGCCCTTGCCAGAAAGTTGTAGCGGGATAGGAGTCTGGGTCTAGCTGGCTGGTGGCCATAGAGTGACCTTGGGTCGGTCTCTTGTCGCCCCTTTTCTGCCTCAACGGCCACCTCTCTTCTGATATGAGGCGGTGCGGTGCTATACCAACGAGGGAGTATACCGGATGGAGTGGCGTAGGCTTCAAGCAACCTGTTATTAGGCGAACCGCTTGATTCAAAGGGACGTCGATTTGCTTTGCGTGAGCGGATGCACACTTTATTGGAGCGAAGTATTCGGCTGCAGAGAAGCTCAATGCAAGGCTGAGGTTCTCAGTGTTGCTGGTCTTTCCTCTCCATGTCCAACCAGTCACTTTCTGGAGAAGATTATTCCTAGTTGATACCTTTTTTCTGGTATTGACGCAGTGGCGCTTATATGTGAGGGCTCGATCCAGTGTTATCCCGAGGTATTTTGGAGTTGGGCACTATATTAATCTCTTTGCCTCCCTGTTGCGAAGGTGGAAGGCGCACACTTGAGTTTTTGCTGGACTGGGTCGGAGGAAATTATGCTCGTAGTAGGTGGCCAGGTCGTTTAAAGCATTTGTGAGTTTTCCCTCTACCTCAAGAAAACTATTTGCTTTGGCTGCTAGCTCTGTGTCATCTATATAAACTGCCGTATCTCCCGCCGTATGGGTTGATCATTGCTATAGATATTGTACAGTAATGGGGCCAGCACACTGCCTTGCGGAAGTCCGTTCCTCTGTAAGCGCGATCTACTGTTTTTTTCTAAGTTTTTAGGCTCATTTAACTCTTTCCCAGGCTTTAGGAGAGCAATGACCTTGGCCTGTCTCCATATCTTTGGTATCTTGAATGTAGTGATACACTTGTTGAACATTTCAAGCAGCCACTGAAGTGTTTTTGGGCCAAAGTTCTCAGTCTGTTCCGCTCTGATATCATCTAGACCCGCTGCTTTATTTGGTTTCATGGCGGCAATTGCTTTAGTAAGCTCTTCGATGCTAAATGGGATTCGAAAAGAGTCGACTTGCTGTGATTCGAGTTATCCTGGCTTTGTTGTTTTTCCTCGGAGGTTTGCCATTAAGGAGCAGCTTGATGGCCACCTGGTCGCCGGCGACCGCGCTAAATCTCCATTGGGGTTTTTCAGTGTACGCCAAGCTCGCCTGCTATTTTGTTTCATGTCCAGCTCCTCCAGCTGCGCTATCTATTTTGCTTTTCTACTTTCGGCAATTGTAGTCATTAGCATTTCTCCGGCTGCGATGGTATCCTCCGAGAAAAGATCATCTTGGTAATGTTGCCTACACTTATCCAGCAGCTCACTATCCGATGTCCTCAGCCCTGGCATGAATTCAGTCCTGCATCCCCTCGGTATGAACCTTCTTGATATTCGTTTTACTATGCCCACGAAATCCTCATAGTTCTCCGGTGTCGGTTTAATTTGTCTGAGAGCTCTGTCCAGTTCTGCCTTGTATGGATCACATTTCGTTTTTTTGAAGTTAAACCGTGTCTTGAAAGGTACAGTCTGGGGTTTGACTAAAGCCTAAAGCTTCAGTAAAGTATATAATTGGTCGGTGTTGTGACTTAGGTATGGGTTAGCTGACTATACTTATCCAGCAGCTCACTATCCGATGTCCTCAGCCCTGGCATGAATTCAGTCCTACATCCCCTCGGTATGAACCTTCTTGATATTCGTTTTACTATGTCCACGAAATCCTCATAGTTCTACGCTACGTGTTGGTGTAATTTGTGTGAGAGCTCTGTCCAGTTCTGCCTTGTATGAGTCCCATATCGCTTTTTGGAAATTAAACCGTCTGGGGTTTGACTAAAGCTTCAGTAAAGCATATAATTGGTCGGTGTTGTGACTTAGGTATGGGTTGGCTGACTATTTTCTTGCATTGGGCTTCGATATTCTTGGATAAAAATATGTTGTCGGGGTTATATCCTCTTCTCCATCAGCTGCTGTCAAATTAGGCTGGTTGTTTTGGGCCGTAGATTAGCGTCAGATTATTAGCTTCTGTCCATTGGTCTAGAGCTACGCCGTTATTATCAGTCACACTATAACCCCAGCCAGTGCTGTGACAGTCAAAATCACCCATCGCCACTCTTGTTTTCTTGATCCCTAAAGTTGTGTGGCTCTTCGACTTTGAAATCTGCATTTGGTGGTTTGTACACATATACTACAGAGAAACTGGGGGTCTCAATTGTCAATACCTCGATGTCATTGTTTTCCGACAATTCAGCGGATAGTACGTTCACCTTTGGGTTGGTGAATATTGCGCTACCACAGCGATCGTGAGTTCACTCGTTTGGCAAGAGTGTTTTCACGTCATTGATTTTTTACCTTTACCTCACTCATTTTAAACTCAACGTGTTTACAATAGAGAACACGGAAGTCCTTCCGTATATCAAAATCAAAAGCAATATATTTCATTCATTACAGAGTTTGTAAAAGTTTTAATAGACATTTTCTACAATATGTTTGAAAGGCTCTGGCTCTCAAGTAGAGCATCCCGGAGTCACACAGCTTGTAAATAACCATCCCTCTGAGCGAGGTTGACCCTTAATACTACGGTTCGTAACCAACCTATTGTTACTAATATTCTTTGGGATTCAATCCCCTCAATAGCGCTTCAGTGTTACTTGTAATGTGTTGTGTGTAGATGGATTTTCAGATCTTAAGGGTAATTAGATTAGAAGAATTTATCTGTGGAGAAAAGTCATTCAAAAACTCCACTTCACGGTTCTTTGGCACTCGTTCTCTCATTCACCCCATATAATTTTAATTAAAATTGAGAGTTTAGAATAAAACATTTGATATATCTTTCTAGCTCCCCTCGTATACTAAAATAATTTCACTTACACATTGGTTTCTGTAGTTACGTCAGTCAACAATGCAAATACGTAGCAATTACTTATTTGACAGGCCCGTCATATAATGTTTTCTTTAACTGAATAGGTATTTATAATCCTTTAACTCATTCATATTCAACTTTAGTGAAAATCACCGCGTGCCATTATCAGCCATCGAATATCCCATTTATTCATTGAAAATGAATAAAGTGGTAGGTACGCATTAAAACTATAATTAATTTATATTTTAACTAAAATTGCGATACAACTTTTAGGGTTCTAGAAAGTCTGTTCCCGGAACTAAGTCCAGGAAGGACAGGAGGCGACGAAAAAGAAGATTCGAAAAGGATTCGTCCGTTTCAAGGAAATCTAAGAGAATGAAGAGGATAAGGCAAAAGTCCCGTAAATCCTCGCGACATTTAAGCGAATACACGGAATACGAATCTAGCAGAATGGACTTGACTAGACCGCATCAGCAAATTCAGAGAATCCCATCAGACAATTCGATAATTTACGTTAGGACTTACCCTCAAAGAGAAAACGTCCCGATTATCGACCTTACCAGAAGTTCCCATAGCATTCTATATACTACGGTAAGCTCCAAGTTTCCTAGTACCACTTCCTTAAAACTAATATACAAATCCAACAATTTCAACAACAGACTTCAAAAACATTTGACTTCTTCGCTGTTAACAATACCAATGCGACGAAACATAGAGAAAATCCGGAACGCGAACAGTACTTCAAATCTTGCAAAGTGCAGTAAAGACAAACTATCTATTTTGGATATTCCTCCAGAGTTTTTCGACGAAGACACTGACGGAAGCGAATATGCTTTTCACGATCTTTCCAAAGCCGATTTAGACGAGGAGGACAGAAGAATGATCGAGTGTATCGCGATGAACGAAGATGAAAACAATTCGGCGTACAATTTGGAAAGTAAGCAACCTATAGAGAATATGTGCCAGTTGTACGGGGTCACGTCAGAACATAATTTCGATTAAAGTGTCTTGTCCTTGTAACTGAAAGACGTATTAAATATTTGAATGAATTCACGTCCTATATTGCTTCAAACATAATTAAGTTTTTATATAGGAGGTAGGTAATTAGTTTTTACATTATTTCTATGCATTAGAATTTTAGGTTAATATTTTTGAAGTAAAAAGTTCTTTAGCACGGGTATGATTTGAGACCATTGATTTGTATAGGAGTGGATAAGCAATAAATAGACCAAACATGGCAAATTTTCGACCGCGAAATATAAACAAAGAGATTTCAATTTGGACTTGCGCATTAGAAAATTAGTAGGAGCTAGCTGTTGCACCGTGAAGGTAAATAGGCAGGCCCGGACTTCGAAAGTGATTATTTCACCAAATATTCCGTAGAGGAGTCTTGCCGATTGTGAAATGGGCCCCAGTTAGCATAGTGAAACAAACAATAAGGTATAAATAAGTAATACTTATAATAATTAGACTTACTTGAAATAGGAAATCCCGGGTATTTTGCCTCTACTACTACAAAACACAACCATGCACTTTCGGGATTCTCTTTTGGTAGCATCGCCCATTGTTTATGTGCGTATTGTTCAATTTAAACGAAATTCAAAATAGGGTACGCACAAACCATAAACGTAAATCACTAAACTAAAACTAATTAAGCAACTACAGACACGACTAGGTCCAAAGAAAGTAAAAAAAAAGAAAAAACTCGAATTATTAACTCAAAACGCCGCGCTGTCAAAACGAAAACACGTCAAAGACAAAAGCCAAGTTCGGTCCTGACCGACGCCTGCTGAGACGGCAAGTGTTTTAGTGCGCATGACGAAACGGTATCTTCTTTGTTTACGTTTTTCCATTTTGCGTCGATTTCGTCTTGCGCAGAAACCTGTTTTTTCGCCCATAGGTTGCCACTTTTGATTAGTGCGACAGGCGGCTATTGCTTATCCACTGCTATAGAAATCAATGTTTGAGAGTCGATGATACGAAAAAGCGACAGTAAAAAGAGAGGTATAGGATGTGGTCTGCGAGAGAATGAGACAGAACACAGTTATACAGTTACTACATGTTTGTTAAGAGTAAGAAGTCAAATATAGTTCTCGTCCGATCATTGTTAAGCAGCATAGGGCATGGTTAGTATTTGGATGGGTGACCACTTAGTTTAGTTTTATGAAGGTTTCACTTCTACCTCGTGTGAACTACACGCATAATATTTTTTCTTAAGAATTTTAATATCTATTTTGCTTTCTTTGAAAAAATATCGCACAACATTGTATGTACATGTCAGCAATAGGATTCGTTTTGTAGAAAATTAGCTATGTTCTGTGGCGTAGATATTTTTGCAATACGAAAGCATAGAACGGTTAGTTTGGGTTAATTTTGGGATAAAAGTTGAAATTCTAGGATGGAAGTCGATAACTGAATTTTTGCACGAACTATGTTCATGATCTTCTGAACGATACTTCCTAAAATACTTCATGAATTCAATGCTCCGCCAATGCAGAACCTTCCGTCAAACGAACTGAAATATCAAAAGTGTTAATTGTAAATTTGGTGAAATAGTTTAGTACTAAATGCTAGAATGTAAATGTATGTGTGTGCACCCAGACCTTTTTTTTTGGAAATAAGCGCCCGAGTCCTCCCGCCTGACGGGTCCTGAGCATTATAAACACATTTCTGGCAAATAGATGTCTTTATGGTCCAGCGAGTTCCTTTCAGTGGCTCATTGGTTATATGCGGCTTTTCCAATACGGTGCGACGAACGCGGCGGCCCGGGTGCATATATTTTATTCTTAAGAATCATAACCAGTCCTACAGCCTGACGAGTTCTGGGCTGCGCGCGCATCTCAATATTTACGTAAACACATTTCTGACAAATAGATGTCTTTATAGTCCAGGGTATTGCTTTCAGTGGGCCTCGTGGCTCAGCGGTTAGATGCTGTGTTTCTGATACGACGGCGGCGCCGGCGGCCCGAGCTCGATTTCTGTGCTTTTTCTAAGGTTATGTTTGTAAAACGCCTTTTTTTCTTTACTTTCGGCATGGATTGGTTTAGTTCGAGTTAGTTTTTATTTGGTTGCACCCCCGTAGCGGGCGCAGCGACCGAAGGGCATTGCATGAAGGGAAAAAAATACATTTATAAACGTAAACATTGTGATGCGCACGCAGCCCAGGACTCGTCAGGCGGTAGAACTCGTTAAGATCCTTAAGAATAAAATATATGCGGCCAGGGTTTAATTCCAATGGCAAGACATGATTTTTTTTTTAAGATTATGTTTGTAAAAAGTTTTTTTTCTTCATTTTGGGCATGCCTTGGGTTAGTTTTGGTTAGTTTTTGTTGGTTGCGCCCCCGCAGCGAGCGGAGGGCATTGCATGAAGTGACAAAAATACAAATGTAAACATTGTGATGCGCTTGCAGGCCCAAGACTCGTCAGGCGGAAGGACTCGGGCGGATATTTAAAAAAAAAAGATCTACGTGTGTGGAAGGAAATGATAAGTTCTAGGATAGGTTCAAGTACCTAATCCACTTATTAGACATTCTAAAATAGTAAACAAACACCCAATTGTTTCGGAAGGAAAGGATAGTGAACAAGATGCATTCCGCTTACTATTGGTCGAAACTAAGAGTTTTTGTTTACTATTTTAGAATGTCTAATATTTCACTTTACGCTTGGCCCTCCGCTCGCTTCGCTCGCTACGGGGGCGCAACTTGCAAAAAGGCACCGCCGGGAATTGCTTCCCGCCGCACGCCGTATCGTAAGCGAAGTATCTAACCACTGGACAACTAGGCCTGCTGAAAGCAATCCACTTACATACATCTTTATTATTTAAACATTGAATTTGATTTGCCAACGTACCTAGGTTAAGTATGCCATTTATATTTATACATATATAATAATATATCTGTTGTGTCGCCTGGTGTTGTTCCTGCAACGCCATGGCCAGCAGATAGAGGCACCCGTAGGGGGCTGATCTAAACCTACTTAATATCTAGGGTTAGTGGTTGCTTGGTAGGTGAACTTTACGTGGAAGACCCCTTCAAAGTCGCTACCGATGTTAATTAGCTAAGAGCTAGGGAAGATAGAGTGCTTTCTTAGGTGTTAAATGTTACTGCCAGGTGTTTGTGCAGGGAAAATTCCAGCAAAAATCCTGCTTATGGTCCTCCCTTAGAGCAGGAGTTCATAATATTAAAATGGACGATTACACGATATACAATATAGAACTATAGCTAACGAAAACTATATTATATGTTGAAGACTTAATAATTAAGGCTAATCCTGTATGGTTGTAATGGTATCAAGGCGCATTGATCGAGTCCCGCGGCTCCGGCTGTGGCGACATGGACGCTTCAGTAGGCAGAAATCAAGTGAGTTAGATGCGGCAGTGTTTGCGCATTTATAGGCCGTGGAGATCTCTAAGCAAGCCCCGCCCCCATGTTCGAACACGGGTGGCTGGCCGGTCGGGCAGTAGTCCCCGGGGGTTGTAAACTGCTGCTCTCATGATACAAGAAACTTTTTATTTGTTGAAAAGTTGCTTTTAAAAGTTAGATAAGAATGGGTTTCAAAATGTTTTAATGTGTTTACTGTTTTCCCGAAGGATCTAAACTCATGGAGGCATACGCTGCTTATAAAACAATGTTGTTTCGCGATATATGGTGCCGTATGTAGTATGGTATTCGGGGCTGTACCTGTTATCTGCAATATTGGCAGTTAGCGACGACCCTCGAATCTGTTTTTCAAAGAACCTACATGCGTAGTTATCGATATATTCATCGACGTTTTCGATTCTAGCCCACGCATTCAGGTCTTCAGTTCTAACCCGATCCCTCAGATTGAGGGAGAATGCTGCCCTTAGGTAACAATTTTGCATGTTTTGTAGCTTTCTTTTGTCGCATTTTGCCACCGAACACCATACCGGGGCACCATACATCAGCGCTGGCCGGATGATTGAACGGTACAGGGTAAGTTTATTTGCAGGACTCAAAAATGACCTGTCCGCTACCAAAAGTCTCAATCCCTTTTTAATTCTCTCGTTCTTCTTTCTGACCGGCTTCAATGTGTTTGCTAAAGTTAAGCTTACTGTCTAGTGGTAATCCAAGGTACTTAACTTTACTCTTATGGCTGTGTTGCCTATCTACGGGAGATTATAATTAAGTCAGTTTTGGCAGTATTGAGAGTGATCTTCCACCTCTCGTAAAATGGGACTAGAATATCCATATGCTCACTTATGTTTGATTTCGCCGCTTAAGCTATAGGATGCCGGGAGTAAATCGCTGTATCATCAGCGAAAAGGGCTTTACAGGAATTAGGATGAGACGGGATATCTGCTATAAAAAGATTGAATAGTAGCGGCGACAATACGGTACCCTGAGACACCCCTGCTAGCAGTCTTCTGCTAGTCGAAGTTTGCTTGCCGATTCTAGTTGAAAAAGTGTGTCCGGCAAGGCATGACTCGATGAGTGCTACCATATACAGCGGCATGCTGTAATTTGCCAGCATTTTATAGAGCAACCCATCATGCCATACCCTGTCGAGCGCTTTTATCTATATCCAGTAATAGGAGTGCAGGCATATCAGTCTAATTTCGCTGCCAGCATGACAATGCCATGCTGGCCTCGAAAGCCAAATTGCTCTAGGGGTATGCTCTAGGGCATAAGCCTTATCTTGTCTTGTGTTGAAATAATGTGTGTAGTGTAGAAGGAGTGAATATATAGCAAGTGATTAGTCAGGTAAATTATTTCATGCTATAATCACCAGAAATTTTCATTCGAAGAACGTAAATTTCTTTTAGTTAACCGGGTAGATGTAGTATGAAGGTAGAACACCCTGTAGGATCGAAATTAGGTATTGTATAATAACATAAATGCTTACAGTATTGTATAATAGGTTACAGATTGCATAATGTTTGTATATAACTTTTAATAAATTTCTTTTGTACTTTAAATTTTGTTTACAAGAACTTTTATAGCATTACATGATCTCAGTGAATGATTTAATATCAATTGCATAAATGCGGAAGTTCGGTTCTTGCCTAGGGGATTAATTATTGTTAAAAGAGCAAATTAAAGTAAAACAGCGGATATATTGTTTAGTTTTCCTTAGGGCTTTTTATGATGTCAATCACCTATATGGTGATATGATATTCGCTATATTTATGGTCTTCTCCATTTTGTCAAGACGGCTAAATTTCTATGGAGGGTCTTATTATTATTCTTTAAATACTCTGTGTGGAGAGTGTTCTAAAAGAGGAGGCTGTCTAAAATTGCAGTAGGAGAGTGCTTACTTAGAGCTTTTTTTAGGGTTTTAGTTTGGGTTTTTATTTGGAGCGAGATTAAGTAGCTACCGGTCACTACGGTTGCTTTTTTTTGGTATCGATTGCAGCCCCAGAGGTAGGGGCACTACCTCAAATACCACTAAGAGTTTTATGGGTCCAAGGCCCTAGCAGCAGCCTACGTGCCGAAGGCCGGAGGTGATACCGGCGGAGACCGAACAAGATAAGTTTGTAATCTCATTAGTACTTTTCAGCATCGTATTAGATTGCGTGTTTTACTTGTTTCTGCGTCATATTGTTATAGATATCTTTGGAACTGTTTGGGTGTAAGCATGGCTTACCAGTACTAATCTAAATAACTTATATTTACTAGTGTGTATCGATTAATGCACATACCTTTTTTCATATTATATTCCTCAATTCTTACCATTTAATATTTATCGTGGTAAATGATAAACATTGTCATTCTGACTGATTAACTGTCTGATTATAATAATTTTGCGTACCGGTATTTCATAAACTGAATCGTTAAAGTTTATTGATATACAACTGCGACACGTATACCATGTTAGACGCGCACAAAGTTTAGTAGTAATAAGTATTATCCTGATGACTTTTATTACTAGTATGATGAGACGATAGATGCCTTATGTATATTGTGGTTATTAATTAATTTGTTGAAATTAACTTTTGATGTTTCGTAATCATTTGGTATATTATATTGTTACTTCCGTTATAGCTAAACGTGCCTAAGAATTGTTCGATTATTCTTTATCTATTCCACTCCCATTATAATTCAATTTAATTCAAATTACATTCTGCATGTATACACAACTGATCTAGTTCTATATTTATGAGCATATAGGTTATTACTTGCTTTCAATTAAGCTCGTTTACATTTTTTTTATATTTAAATCATTCTGTTTATTGAAAGAAATATGGCATGTTAATGTCAAACCTAACGAGCGCCCAATAAACTTAAACCTGCACGAATGTACCGTCTTTTATTTGCTCTGAAATAAATCAACCAAACAAGTGTAGTTAATAGTCATTTGATTTTGAATCGCCCTTAAGGATTCTCAAGACCGACGATCTTCTAGTTTGGATCTGCGGATTTAGTTATTTTAAACTGGTCAAAAGTAAATAATTGACCCACCCCGGAGCACATGTTGCGCTGGCCGCATCTTTAAGGGTAGGTAACATCTTATTTATTTTATATTGCTAACTCATTTAAAATGGTTTTACGCGCAACAGCATTACCATTTATTTGCAAAGACTTTCAATATATAATCCATAACAATATAAACAACAATAAATTATAAAACTCGGTAGCGTATAAGCTGAGGCCAAAGCGAAAATTCGGTCCATGTATTTTATATATGCTATTTGATCTGAAAAAAAAAACGAAGGCCAAAAAAACTAAATCAATACACACTGTATCGTAGTAATAACAATTTATTGTAAACTTCATTCGTTTATTTCCATATTTAATAGATATTACAAAAACGAAAACATTTAACATTTCATATCTAACGTAGCTGAAGTCTTAAAAATTAATTTTTATCCTTAATTGGTGTTCTGTATTTTATTATTACTTAACATGGATGATATACAACGGTAATATTTTTTTAGGCAAATATAGTTTCGAAAGTGTATGTCAAAAGCATATAATTATCTTCATAAACGTTTCTTAGGAAGGGTTAAGAGAAAAATATACGGAGTTTCTGGTAACAAGTATTAAGAATGACTTCCATTTATTATGGTAATTTTCTAACTTTTTCGTGTTTTTCTGAACACTGCACTGATTCATGTTCATCAGTATTCAGCAAATCATCGAAAATTTTGAAAATGACTATCATTTTCTGATACTCGAATATTATTTTGAGTTTAAAAATAATAAATCTTTTACTTATATTTGTTTGACTTATTTATATATAAACATATTAAATAAAAAAATTGAAATAATTCTGTTTAATATCTAGAAACCATAGCCGGCTTATGCCAAAAAAACTAACTAATCCAAAAAATAAATAAAAAAAAGTTGTAAGGGCCTGGCGTCGAACCCATTGCCCCGCATTCTGAACGTGAGCCCTACCACATGAACTAGGCTTTCATATACCTGCTTTTCTCGAAAAGTCTCCTACAAATGCGTGAAGTGAAAAAACGTAAACAACATTGACGGGCGGGGTTGGAGTTAGGCAATCACGGCGTTATTTAACTAGGGTTTTGTAACACGGAGGCAAACTAAATACGCGAACGGGAGTTATAAAAATCGACATTAGTTATAGTTTCCTGGTTAGTGAGGTAGTTAGTGAGATACATATGTATTTAATGACCCCAACAAAATAGTATTTACTGAAAAAAGATCGATTTCAACCCTTATTGTGTCTAGTGTTCGACATCCTGACTATGCAAAAAAGCGAAAGCAACATCGTTCTATTTGCAAGCATGGTAGTGACCATAATTTCGTCAATACGACGTCATTTGATCCATGGAAATCTGTTATTATCTCTTAAGTAAACATAATTACCTTAACTTACTTAACTTAAAATAGGTTGTTTTTATTAGTTGTAAAATTTTGGAAAATGATTTAACTTATTATTTTTTTATTTCATTAACTCATTAATTCAACCTAACTATTATTAATAGGGGTGCGTGCACCCTGGGTAACGCCAAAGAACTAGAAAATACTTGCAGCCAGACTTATTCTTGGAATCTCCTGGCTCAAACACTTGCAATGACCAAATCTCAAAACCGTAATGATATGACTAAAAACCTCGGACCTGTAGTCCGGGTTTGCCAACTAAACATTTAAGGCACCAGTGCCAATACCTATCAAAACTCTTACAAGAGAACGAGATCGATCTGGTCGTCATTCAGGGAACCCATGCAGCCGATGAGTACCAACTCCGCGCTAGAGGAAAAATTCCATGCTACGATATCGCCATGGTTATGGACATGCAACATATGTCTGTAACAACATAGAAAACGCTCACCTACTTTCATCAACAAACGATAATACTGTCCACACTATCACAGTAAAAATGGGAGACATCACTATTATAAATGTGTATAAGCCACTTGTAGTACCTTGGCCAGCTGAAATCTTAAAGGCCTATCCCCATCCAGCAATGTATGTAGGCGATTTCAACGGCCACTATGAGCAATGGAAATACTGCCATAATGATACCTGCGGGCTTGACCTGGCAAATTGGGTTGAGTGCCACCAAATGCACCTTGTCCTTGACGCTAAGGATAAAGGAACTTTCAGATCGGCGGCCTGAAGACGCGACTACAACCCTGATTTGTGCTTTGTCTCTGAAAACGATAGAAATGGCTTCATAAGCATGGTGGCAGGAAGCTCAGAATTATTAGTTATATAGTTCCAACTACCAGAAGAGTCCTCGATAACTTCCCCCGTGCTTCCCGAGATTGGAATTCAAATACCGCTCATTAAATCATTTCCACGGGCTACGTGCAATTTTAAAAAGCAAACTGGGATGACTTTTCCAAGGATCCCCCCAAAGAGGAAAAACTTTCACATGCATAGTCATATCAACTGCCAAAAAACACATTCCCAGAGGTTATCGCAAAGAGTATATTCCAGGGTAGTCAAACGAAAGTGAGAGACTGTATGAGGAATGTCTGGAGAACGGTGATATGGAAATAGCTGACGAGCTTCTTAATTCTCTTGTTGTTTCCGAAGGCAGAAACGAATTGAAACTGTCGAAAGTCTGGATTTTAAACGCTCAAGCAGGTCTCCTGAAAAATCTTGATTCAAGCACAGCTGCAATCCGCCCAGCGCCTATATTAACACCTAACCAGGTCGCTGACCATATTGTCACTACTTCTAGATGTCGACGAAATAAGAAGCATGCCTCGGAAATAAGACGGAAACTTAAACAACAAAAAGCTGCTAGCCCACCCGAGACCGAGTTCCCCATTCCCTTCACGGTGGGAGTAGTAACAATGGCCCTAAAAGACGTCAAGACCGGAAAAGCCCCTATGTTCGACGGAATTCCAACTAACTAAACTAACCCAGAATTCCTATTACACTGTGGTAAGAACACAAAACTCTGGTTATCGCGATTCTTCTCAGAGAGTCTAGCTTCGGGGTATATCCGCCCAGACCTAAAAAGAGCTAACATAATTATTCTAGTAAAACCGGGTAAACCAAGTGACCGTGCAGATAGCTATCGCATTATTGAGCATTATATGTATAAACTGCTAGAGAGACTGATCCAAGTGTTGCCCTTACCTCATTCATCGAGACCGGCTTTCAACGATGTTTAAAACCTCGGTTGCGTTTGTAGACCTTACAGCCACGTATGACACCGTCTGGAGGCATGACCTGCTAGTTAACTTTCTCGTGCTGTCCCTTGCATGACTATGGTGTCTCATATAGATAGCATGCTTGGCGACAGATCGTGCCAGGTTATCATGGGGGACAGTACCAGTAAGAATAAGAAGCTGAACGATGGCTTACCACATGGATCAGTGCTAGCCCCCTCATTATTTAACCTTTACATTGCTGACATCCCGGAAACATCATCGCGGAAATTTAGGTACGCCGATGACCTAGCTATAACATCTAGACATACATCCTATGAAAATACTGAGGCAACTCTCTCAGATGATCTAGCAGTACTGGGACTATATTTTGAGAAATGGAGGCTCCGCCCCAGCATGACAAAAACAGAAGTCACATGCTTCCATCTTAATAACAAGGTGGCAAATAGAAATTTAGAAGTACATTTCAATAACAACTTGCTACGCCACAATACCCACCCCAAATACCTGGGAGTTACATTGGATAGGGCATTATCATTTAAACATCATCTGACGAAGACTGCCGGGAAGCTTAGATTGAGAAATAACATCATCCAAAAACTTTGTGGGTCAGCATGGGGTGCTGATGCAACAACTCTTCGATGTAAAGCCCTAAGCCTGGTTTACTCTGTTGCGGAATATTGCGCTCCTGTATGGATGAACAGCCCCCACATAGGAAAAATAGATACCTAGCTCAACAATAATATGCCTAATTGGCTCCCAATATTAAATCATATACTCATGCATTAGAAATCGATACGAAGAAAGACACTTTTAATCCTCATAATGATGTCTTGATTGATGGGGTTGGAAGTGATGCTGATATAAATCAGGAAGGATGGATCACCATTGAACGAAGGAAAAGGCAAAGGATGGACCCGAAGACAAGACCCAGCCCGATAAGGGGGAATAAAGAAAATAGCTCCGGTTTGAGAGTAGCCAATAAATATAATACCACTTGCTTGTTTGACTCTGGACTGGCTGCCCTAACAAGATGAAGTAAAACCACCTTTGGAAGACAACGGCGTTGCGGCAATACACTGTGGAAAGCTAAAAACAAAATCACAACGAAGATACAGCTCCTTTAAGGTAGAAATACCAGGTGAACGTAAAAATGAACTGCTGGATAAGAACTTCTGGCCCATAGGTGTAATTGTCAATCATTTTTTAAACCTGGGGAAGCTAATGTTTTAACTGGGGAAAACACAGTGAAGCCTGTACACGAGCACAAACTGTCAGTGTTGCATATTAGCATAAGATTCCTAAGAAACAAAGTAAATGAACATCGAAGCATCCTTAGTAGACAAAAGTATAGATATAGTCTGTGTTAGCGAACATTTCTTGTCTGACTCTGAAATAAACGCATTACACCTAAATGGTTATACAATGGTAGCCCACTACTCCAGGAGTCAATTCACCGGTGGGGGCACTGTAATATTTCTTAAGGACAAACTTAATCTAAGTGTAAATAAAGTTCACATAGACCCCAATATTGAAAAGTGTATTGAATGTTCTGGTATTTTCATTGATGATGTTAATTCATATGTTTTAGCCGTATACCACTCACCATCTGGTCACTTTGACACCTTCTTGGAAACTATGGAGGGCATCCTGAGTAATCTAGTGGTTAATAAATCTGTCATAATAGCTGGTGACTTTAATGTTCACTTTCATACAAATTGCCCGGAGGCAACTAAAGTGGATGACCTTATGGGTAGTTTTCATCTACAAAAAACAATATACGAAGCCGCACGAGAGAACTCATGTCTTGATAATATTTTCGTAAGTAACAATATACTAATATCCTCGGCCAGCAACCTTGACTTAGCGATCTCGGATCATAGGGCTCAGCTTGTGTCACTTTCTGTTGTGATTTCCAGGCCAAGTTTTCTTTGAGTAGTAGGCCGATAACCCAGGTTGGCATGGGTCGTTTCTTCGCCATGGTTGCTGAGCAGTCTTGGTCGTTCGTCTCGGATGATGATATCAGTATGAATCACAGATTTTCAATGTTTATGCGCATTCTTGAGGATGCTTTTTTAACATCATTTCCTGAAAAAACTCACTCTGTACGCTCTGACCAAGCAAATAACATCTCGTGGTTTACTGACGAATTAAGGGTAATGAGGGAACATCTTAGTGTTTTCTTAGAGACTTAACATGTCAATATAAAAATACTTTAGGCTTTAAAAAACAGTTAAATGAATATAAAAAAAATACAGAGAGGCTATTCGTAGGTCAAAGATTGACTTCAATGACAACTTGATAAGTTCCTCAAACAACCCCATTAAATCCATGTGGCGGATCATTAATAAAAACACTAATAAGTACAAAGCTCCAATGCCTTCTGGTTCTCTGATACCGGATGACTTTAATTCATATTTCTTGAATGTTGCACGTAACCTCATTAAAGATATGCCAAACTCTGATCGTGAGCCATTGGCATACTTCTCGGATTATAATATTTTGCCTCCTGAGTCTGGAATGTTTGAATTCACTGAGGTAACTTTTAATGGAGTGAGGGATATTATTAATGACTTGAAGAATGGAAACAGTTCTGATAGGTTTGGTCAAGGTCAAATTAATCCAAAGCATAAAAAAATCTTATTTTACTTCCATTGACTAAGCTCATGTCCTTATGTCTCATGAGGGGGTATCTTTCCGGATATATTAAAGGGAGGAGTTATAATTTCACTCTTTAAAAAAGGTGATCATGGCATGCTGGATAACTACCGCCCCATCTCCTTACTTCCAATTATAAATAAATAAAAATGCCTTTATATTACGAAAAATAAAACATACAATCAATTGTGTGAAATGGGTGGCGGTATTCAGCGTAGCTGCTCATACAACCACCCGGAAGAGGGATAGTTGCAAAAATGATTTAACAATAAAAAAAAATACTATTATTAACCAATATTACATCTATATAACATGCAGTAATTCAAAGACAAAATTATCGATCTCTCTTACTTTTTATATGTAATTTTAATAACCGAGTAAACGATTCGAGAGAGGAGGCTCGCTTGACTGAGGTCGGGAATGAATTGAAGAGGCTGGCTGCATTGTAAGAAAATGAACGTTGGAAGAAGGCAGTGCGGTGCTTAGGGATACTAATCAAGTGCTTGTGACGGGTCATACGTGAGTGGACATCCATTATCTCCAAAATTCTGGAGAAATGTATCTCCCAGCAACTTGTTAATCATTTCGAGCCAGCGACTACTTCAGTTCCTTCCAGTTTGGTTTCAGAAGAGGGAGGAGTACAGTGCAGGCCATAGAGGCATTAGTTGGTGACATTTTGAATAGTTTCCATTGTCAGGAATAAAACACTGTGGTATCGTGTGACCTTAGTAAGGCCTTCGACTATGTCGATCATGGTGTCCTTCTTCAGAAACTTTTTAAATACCACATCTCTGCAAGGAGTATCGCATTGATAAAATCATATCTTGAGGGAAGACTGCACGCTGTCAGGGTTGGTGGTGTGGAGTCGGCGGAGGGTGCAATATCTATCGGGGTGCCTCAGTGTTCCATCCTGGAGCCTATATTATTTCTCATATACATAAATGACTTACCATCTATTGGATCCAATGCTAAATTTGTACTATTTGCCGATGACACATTATCCCTGTCTGCAGACTCCCTTGCTCAATCTGTGGAGGGCTCCTTGGGCGAACGGTCGAGGGCTGAACAATGGTTTAATACTAATAAACTTCTACTCAATAATGACAAAAGCAACGAGTTGACATTTACTATGAGGTATCTCGATGATGGAGTAGACAACAAACAGCCATAGCCTGTATCAATCGCATGGGAAGCTTTCAAACTACAGCTCTTAACGCTATTAGCAGGGAACTTTGGCAGTGGTGCGAAAAATACAACTTACACGTTTTTGCTAGTTATATTAAATCAAAAATAATTTAATTGCCATTTATCCTATGGCATCTTGATTTGGGGTCATGCACCTGGCGCTCGACGTGTGTTTGGGCTTCAGAGAAAGGCTGTACATGGTCGCTGGGTTGCGTTTTAGGGATGATTGCAGGAACGCGTTCAGACAGCTGGGAATACTCTCAATGCCATCCTTGTTCGTTTTGGAATTCCTCCTTTATGTGAAAAAAACACCTAGTTTTGAGGCCCATAGGGACATCCACAATAACGGTACAAGAAATAATAACAATCCTGTTCCGCCATATTGGAGAATAGGAAGGTGTCAGAGCGGTCCGGGATATTGGGGGATAAAATTTTTTAATGTGTTGCCAGATGATTTTAAGGAATTGCCATTTGATGCATTTAAAAATAAGATTAAATCTTTTCTTTTAGATAAGGTGTTGTACAACACTGACGAATACTTTAACTGTGTCTTTGAGTGAATTTTAATTTGTAAGTGTAAAATTTTATTTTATTATTGTTAATTGTAAACTTGATAGACTCGACTATTTTATATGACGTATGTAAATCTTAGGATCATAACACAAATGAATTTGATTTGATTTGATTTGATCTTGATTTGATTTGATGCATTGTTGAATGAGTCCAACAAAATAGCTAATAATCCTGAGCTTCCCATACATACAGACATACCAGACGTGCATGTCCAGCGGCTAAAATCAAGACGCCCCCCTATTATTACAGCAGAGAATTTGTCTCGGAACCACTTCCAGATAGGGAATAGCTCGCGGGAAGAAATAACCCATAAGACGCCACCGGAGCTCCACTTATTGCTACGCGAGATTACAAACGAAAAACCTCCTGGCTTTGATCTTCCCCGTAAAGCTTGGGCTACACGCAATAATATAAGGACGGGACATGGCGTCTGCGCTAACTCATTGTATAAATAAGGCAAGCGCGATTCACCCTCCTGCGACTGCAGTGCTGTTAAACAGACTGCCCACCATGTTGTGAGCGACTTCCCTCTACGTTCTTATCCAGGTAGCATCGCGGACTTTCGAATGGCTACACCGGAGTCGGTTGATTGGATTTTGAATCTGGACATAAGACTATAGTATAGCCTATCCTACATGTTGTTTGTCTATCTTGTTTTACATATTTTCCACCAATCAACGAAAAAGTAAATAGTTTTCAGTTTTGCTGTCATATAATCTAAGAAATACGACTTATTTTTCCTATCGGACGTCATACCGAAATGTAGGCTAACCTTTATCCTCCCCATTTTATGATTATCTAGATATACTCGTGCCGCAATTTGAACTTTTATAAAAAAAATATCACTTCTTATTTTGTCCCGTATACTGAATGAAATGAACGGAAAATAAAGCTTTGCTACGTCAATGTATAGCTAAAAACAGTGTTTTGCATTATTTTTTTGTACGTCTTTTTTGCGCTAGTGTAAAAAGCAAATTAAATAAAGACAACAAATCAACACAATTTAACATTAAAATGAACATTACAGTTTAAACCATTTTTTAGACTAACATTAGATGGAAGAGAAGACAGCACTTGATTTTTAATAGAATTATCGTCAATTTGCCGATTGCTAGTTGGCCCAGCGAAAGAGGATGATGGGCTTCACTTAAAGATACATCCATTACCTTCTCTACAACGTTGTATGACATTGCAGAAATTGAAGGCCGGCCTTCTTGCTGTTCTGTTCTTGGTGAGGATTCGAATTGTTACATTTTTGCAGTTTTTACTTTACTGCAAAGGGATTCATTAGCATATTCTGCAACTATGGATGATTTCCAACTTCCTTTTTAGGCTTAAAATATCTCCTCCTTCATCTGCCTAAACGCGTGACCAAAATAGAGCTGCGGTTCCGGTAAATTCAAAAACTTTGCGATTTCCGAAGGGATTTTGACCAAAGTATCTACTTCTAGAGGTCGTTTTTACAAAAAAACAAAGTCTCTTGTGGCAGCGAATATTAACTACGACAAGAAGGCCCACTCCATAGCCACAGAGCGCAACAAAGGAATCGTCGTTTATTTTCTTCGTTGCCTGGTAACGTTCGGCGAACTTCGCCGCACACAGGTTGAATTTAAATAAAAGCTGGCCATAAACGATATTTTCGTTTGCGGTATATTTAATCAAATTTATGACGAAATTATTTATAGCACTCTAATACTCTAGTTGGCTTTGGAAAAATACAATTGATATCTTCTGAATTGTTTGCAGCGCCCTGTCAAACTTACGTTATGTTTTTTTTTATTATTATCACCAAATAAATATTTTGATAAAGTTTGTATTCAACTGGCTGTTTCAAAAATCTGTTAACGTTTTTAATTAGTTATTATTGATAACAATACTCAAGGTGTGTAATAACTAATATTTAAAAGATTTTGATTTTGTGTTAATGAAATCACCATATTTCCCAATACAAATATTCTGACATCAAGAAGAAAATGTTGCTCGATTTGCCCCATCTTTTAATATTTAAGTAAATTTTGGCGTTTTGGGTGATTTTAAAATTGGTTAAAGGTTTTGCACAACATTTTTACTGTATATTTTATTCCTATTTTGTAATACAACACAACTAAAAAATGGCGATATTATCTTATATCGAATATTGACTCGACTATAGAATTTACGCGTGAAAATTAATCTGACAAAAGGATGAGCTGGTCTATGGCCGCCGCGTCAAAGGTCGCCTGCCAACATGATTGTTTTATTTGTATCATGGCCTGCCGATATTCTGCTAGTTTTCGCGGGAAGAAGACACACCGTTGACATGCCGCCGCGGAGAGTGATCCTTCTTATCATATAGTTTTGCCCAAATACATAATAAAAAGATAAAGACTGATGTACTATACTGCTAACGTGCTAACACTCCGTTGAGGTTATGTATTGGTGTTATACCTAATTATGCAACAACTGAAGCTAGATTATCAGAAAATGGCGCGTCGAAATGAGAATCCCTTATTGGCTAAATTTGTAACGTGCGCAGTTTTCTCTGCTGCTGTCTTGTTTGAGCATTTACGTTTCTCTGTTTGCTTCATATGTTGTACTGAAAGTATTGCAAATGGTTTTATGTCATTTCAATAACCCTTAACGCAGCGCATTATTAAATTGGAATCTTAAAAGCTATATCTGTTGTAAAGTCATCAGTACGGGTGGGCAAGAAATTGAATAATCGATTAAACGCTTAATATTTTAGCAAATACCTGAATAATCGATTAATCGAAATAATCAATTATCGATATTTTCTGAAATATTAATCGATAAGTCGATTAATCGGTAATTGCTTAAAAGTGAATCGAATAATCGATTATTGTCGCCCAACCCTAATCCCATAATATTGTAGCATTGTCTTTATAAGAAATAAACAAAGATTGTAGTGAGTGAAACTGAAGCTGAAATTTCGGTAGAATCATTATTGCTGATGCAAGACTGACGTTATTATAAAAAGAGATAATAAATACCTTGGGTGAATCAGCAGATAAAAATTTATAATTTAGTTTTAATTTGTATGTAAATATGGCTTTGATATTACCTTGGGATAGTCAGAATATAAGCAAGTGTTTTTGAGCAACAGCTGCACTGATGCTTCTATACTTTTTACTAGTTTCATTCCTATTAGATTAATTTTTAAAAATAGCGATAACTCTGAAATACATATATGGCAAAATTGCAGGCCCTCATTAACGCGTTTCTGTCGTCCGCTTAACATTTATTTTGCTCGTGAGACTCCTGAATTAACCGTTGCAAAAACAAAATTTTTTACAACGAAGGGTCCCTTAATATTCAAAATAATTTTTTAAAACGGTTTAAGAACATGCAAATGATTTTTATACATGATTTTTATCGTTAGTGATAATTGATACACCCTATATATAATATAGATGATGAGCCAAAAATTCAACAATTATTTGTCTAAAACACGATATATTAAACGTGTGATACTTAATAACTTTTATGTCTTATTTCTGGTAAACCTTATTATGGCCAGCTTTCCTAGAAATTCGACCAGTGTGTGCCGGGTCCAAAGGTCACATGCCAGTATCATGCTAGTTTTCGCGCGGGGAAGGAGACATACCGTTGACGTGCCGCCGCGGAGAGTGAATCTTCTTATTGTAGTTAATATTCGCTGCTTGTGGGGTGTTTGTGGGCTACGAAAGTTGACGTATTTTTGGTATCTTTCTAGTCCATTGTTGATAACATACGATTTTGGGTTATCGGTTTTTGTAAGTAGAATTCTTACCAGTAAATTATCATCTTTTTCTTCTATGGCATCAGTGGTCATTTTATTTAATTCATCCCTTCTACAAGCACCTGCCATTTCAAAGATTGCGACAACCTTCATTATTAAGTATTGGCTGTCCGGGGCTTCATTCAAAAATTTGCGTTTATCTTTATTGGAAAAAAATCTTTTGACTTTTTTTGGTCAACATCCCACTGAATTTCGCTTTAGAAATGTCATTAACTTAGAATAAGTCGTAATATCTATGTTTTCTTGCAAAAACAGCAACGATTTTACAAGAGAAAGCTCGGACCATAAAGTTGACAGTTCCACTCCTTTTGATTTGGATGAAAAATATGCCAAAAGCATAACTTCGTTTTATTTTTTTGATTGACTTTGCTTTACACCATGCCCTAAACCTCTGCTCCATATATCAGTTTCGACTTCATTGGGATTTGATAAGGCCCCTTCAGCTTCTGCCCTCACATCATCTGGAACTTCTTGGCAATCGCTTGTATTTTGCATTTATGCTTGATTTAAATGCAACAATATTGAAATAAAATTTGACACGTGTTATATTTATTTATTAGAAACCCGGTGGAAACCCGCAAGCGTCAAAAGTTGAACACTGCAATCTTTTAAGTTTTTTTTCCTTTCTGCTGCAATACCGATACCAATGAAAATATCTGCAGGTAGACGTAACTGATAATTTTGTTTATACCTGAAATGAGAAATTATATCAAGAAGAAAAAGAGGTTTGAAAACGAAAGCACCCTCGTCAAGGAAATCCCATCCAACCCACAACTTTTGAAGAGGTTCCTGGTTGTTTCCTCCATGTCAAGGAAGGAAGAATTATACGATCCCAATTTTTTCCCCAAAATATCGGAAAGAAGCGCCTCAACTATGAAAAAACATAAAGAATTTTTGTCAGATTGTAAGTTTTTTCAATAAATAGAATTGGGTGTGCCAATCTAAACTCAAATTCTTAAGTATGTAGTAAGAAATTTGTAAAAAAGAGAAGTTATAATTTTAGTGTCTTAGGTACATATAAACACACAATGTCTAGGAAACAAGGTATTGCAAATGGAAGCTAACCAATGATGTCTTATGTTTCAGTGAACACTGGATGGTGGAAGACGAGATAAACCAATTAAAAATTGATAATTATAGCATAAAACACATTTCTCTCGCAGGTGCCATGGCGATAGCAATCACAAATTCTTGGTCAAGACAATTTTTTACCTGAGATGAAGAAAGCTATATGCAAACATGAGGCAGACGACTCGAAAGAGGTTAGGTCAAAACTGTAAGTTATATCAAGAAAAAGCTGAATTATTAGAAGAAAAGTTACATAACCCAAATAAAGAATAAGAACAACAGAACTCAGTAGTACTAAATTCCTTAGATTTCATAAACAAAATTAAAGGTACGAACCTTAAGGAAGGTGAAATTTTAATCTCGTTTGATGTTTGCTCATTGTTCCCTAGTGTACCAATCCCACAGACCTTGCAATACCTTGAGGAATTACTTGAGATGAACAGTTTTGATAACGAAATCAAACAAGAATATTTAACTTTAACCAAACTTTGCATGGATCAAAATTATTTTCAATATAAAAATAACTAAACTGCTCGTCAAAAAAAACGACGCACCTAGTTTTTTGGACAATATTTGAAAGCTCGTTACTGGAAACCTACTGAACCGATTTTAAAAAACTTTGGAAATTCTGAATAGTTGATTCTTTGGTTCTAATGTCTAATTTTTGGAATAAGATAATTAGCACCTTACATATACTACAGGGTGTTAAAGAAAGAGATGTTCTTTTTACAAAACTTCAAGTTATCCCCATTTATGGGGTAGTTGGGATTGATAGTCGTAATACCTCTCTTTACTTACAGTTAGGTAATACCTCGGGACGTTTTTGAGATTTTGTGGATATCTTGGCTAACTACGATTATATGGCAATTTTTCGAAAATCGTCGATATTTTGCAGTTTAGTCACAATAATGAGCAAACTACGGAAGGTATCGACGAATTGTGAACACGGCGTCTTACGGTAGATCATATGCTACCAGTTTATGTACGTCACGTGATCCAGTAAACCAGAAAGTTCAAATTATGGGATATGTTTTACACAAAATAATTTTTTTTTGAAAATTCAAAATAGAAATTCAAACCAAAGAAAACTATACTTGTAAACTTAAAATGCGACCTTAATACCATGTATTATTAAGAATGGGGTATTTTCTCGAAACGGTTTTTGATTTTTGGTGATAAATAAGTGATAAGTTGTCAAAATATGGTAAAATAAGGATATTACTTCGTGTAACGTTACCATAAATATGCAAACGAGTTTTGGTCTCTTACAACAGTTCAAATTACACTCGAAATTACCTTCGAATATACAGGGTGATTGAAAAAGTAAAATGGTAATAAAAGAATTCATTTTTTAACAGAGGATCCTATTTAAGTACCCACCCATCATTTCAATTCTTAGGTATTCTAGGGACCATTTAGTAATATTCGTGCAATATTTTGTGTAAAACATATCCCTTAATCTGAACTTTCTGTTTTATGGATCACGTAACGTACATAAACTGGTAGCATATGACCTACCGTAAGACGTCGTGTTCACAATTCATGGATACCTCCGTAGTTTGTTCATTATTGGAACTAAACTGGAAAATAACGACAATTTTCGAAAAATTACCATATAATCGTAGTTAGCCAAGATATCCACAAAATCTCAAATACGTCCCGAGGTATTACCTAACTGTAAGTAAAGAGAGGTATTACGACTATCAATCTCAACTACCCCATAAATGGGGATAATGTGAAATTTTGTAAAAAAAACATCTCTTTCTTTAACACCCTGTAGTATATGTTAGGTGCAAAATATCTTATAACAAAAATTAGACGTAAGAACCAAAGAATCAACTATTCAGAATTTCCAAAGTTTTTTAAAATCGGTTGAGTAAGTTTCCAATCACGAGCTTTCAAATATTGTCCAAAAAACTAGGTGCGTCGTTTTTTTTGACGAGCAGTTTATTACCAACAACTTGAAGGCACGGCAATGGGCAACTGTTTAGCGCCGTTCTTAGCTAACCTTTTCATGAGTAAATTTGAAAATGAAATCAGTCAGGAGTTCGAATATTTTCCAAGGGTATGGTACAGGTATGTGGATGACATTTTCGCGATTTTCGACACAAAAACCGCTAATATCGAAGATTTTGTAACCAAACTAAATAACCGTTTCCCCACCATTAAATTTACTTATGAAGTCGAGAACAATGGCAAACTTCCATTTTTGGATACTTTAGTGATTAGGAACGATAATAACACACTAGAATTTGATATTTATAGAAAAAGTACTGCCACTAACCGATATATTCCTAATGACTCCTTCCACTGCGACCAACACAAATTGGCCAGCTTACATTTTTTGGTACACCGTATGGTTAACTTTCCTCTCAGCAGAGAAAGATTTAATAATGAAAAGGAGGCAATTAAGAATATAGCGAAAGTTAATGGTTTCAATACTAACTTAATAAATAGACTAGTTAATAGGTATTTGTTTAGAAAGACCATTCGTGATTCCACTTCTTTCGTCAATCAGGATGAAAATACAAAATATGTCTCGATACCATATAATCCTCAGTATACTAGAGGACTTCAAAAAGTCTTTAAGGAAGTAGGTTTAAAATTAGTATACCATACTCAGTTCAACATTAAGAAATTATTAGGTGGTCCAAAGGACAAAATTGAAATATTAGAAAGAAGTGGAATATATGAAATTGGATGCATGGATTGTAACCAAAAATATGTTGGGCAAACTAGAAGATCTATACAAACGAGATTCAAGGAGCACATAGCTCATTTAAAGTATGGTAGAACAGAAAAATCAAGTGTTGCCGAGCATGCTTTTGATAACAATCATAGAATAACAATTAGCAATTTAAAATTAATTCATAATATAACTGATAGGAGATTATTAGACGCATATGAAAGTATGGAAATTATTAAATGTAAGAATAGTTTAAATAGAGATAGAGGGCCTATTCCGTATAGTCCATTGTATTGGTTGATCAAGCGTGACTAGTGGGATTCCAGGATTGGTTCCTTTGGTTCCGCTTGATTAAGCAAACATTTAGTATAAAAGCGAGTTAGGTAGAGTTTTAAATTTAGTTTTAATCATCTCCTGATGATGCTAACATGGTTAGCGAAACGCGCGTCGAGTGCAATAATTCTGTTTCGGTATTGTGGATAAAACTCCGATTTAGTTAAAGAATTTTCCACAAAAAATGTAATCAAGCCGGTAAAAAATCTTATTCAACCTGAAGTTAGTTACAGGTATCGCCTTGAAAACGGTCAAAGATACAAGGGGCGCGGCGTGGGTGATTTGACTCGGAAGCAAGTGCGGCCAGTGCCAGCATGCCGCAAACAGACTATATAGATATCAGAACGGAAGGTAGTTTTGTCCTTCCAAAATCGAAACGCCAAAAACAACAACTTCGACGTAACCTAAAAAAACACGACGTAAAAATTGGTGAAAACGAAAATGAAGATGGTAATGAATTTGGAGCAATCGATAATAACGAGGGAAAAAAATATGGCTATTTTTATCTAAGTTAAAGAAAATGTTACAGAGAACATCATACAAAGCTACATTGTAAAGCTTACACAAACTGCTGCAGAAGAAGCATCGGTTAAACGATGCATTCCAATAGTGCAGAAAACAAATAAACAGTGTTTCATGGTAGGAGTCAATCAAACCTGAACTGAAAGAGAGGATATACGAAACAGGCTTTTGGCCCCGAGGGGTATGCTTTCAACGTTTCAACTTTTCCTTTTGTCGCAATTTTTTAGACCAGAAATAGTTTTCAACGCACAAACATTCTGCCAATAAGCAACTTGTGGATGTTACTAAAAACCACCTGAAAATTTTGGACATAAATATTCAGTGCCTAATTTCAAAATTTCTTGAATTTGAAGTGATACTTTCTGTAGTCAAGCCCGGCATAGTGATGATCTCCGAGCATTGGCTCAAAGAAAATTTAATTGGCAATATCAACCTAAATGGGTTCACACTTGGTAATCACTCGTGTCGCTCTTTCCACAAAGAAGGTGGAACTGCCATTTTTACACGGGAAGGTATTCAACTATTACCGTCCAATAATTGAATAACCAGTCGAGAAAGACTGAATTTTCCATATCAGAATATTGTATAAATAAATTTAACTACATTCTAATTGGTGTTTACAGGTCGCCATCTGGAGATGCAACTGTTTTTCTTAACAGCATCACTGAATTACTAGATAATATATTCTGTCCCAACAAGTTTAACAAGCAAATGATAATAATGCTCAATCCCTGGTACACATCTTAGTACTTATAGTCTCAAATCCCATATAGATGGGGATACAAGGGTTGTCTCAAGTCGGGCTGCTTGACAATTGGACAACATCTTCAGCCACATGGATGAAGATAGTGTCTCTTCTCAAATTTATCTCAGTAGTGTTTCGGATCACTATGGTCAGGTTGCGGAAATTGAAACCAAACTCAGAGTAAAGTCCAAATCAACATATGTTAAAAAACGATTTTTTACTAATGAAAACCTAACACTGTATAAAAACTACCTGTCAGCTGAGACCTGGCAAGATGTTTATGCTGTTCAAGGTGCTCCTTTTTCAAAATTCTTTTCTATTACTTTGATTTGTCATTTCCTGTAAGTTCTAGTAGGATTAGGACCGAAAGGGCAATCTGGGTTAATACAGATATAAAAAATTACTCTAACTATATTAAGGACTTGACTGTGGATAGCATTTACAAGTCCGAAAGAAAAACTTATAGAAAATACTGTCCAACTATCGTAAGAGCATTAATGATAATAAAGTATTAAACTCCAAAAATAAAAATAAAACGGCGCGGCATGGGGCATATTTAACTCTGAATCAGGCAAGGGGAGGAAGAGTTTTGATATTACTTTAAATACAAATCAGGGTAGGGTTGATGATCCCAAGACTATTGCTGAGGCCTTTAGTTCTCAGTTCGATCTGACATATACTCCGCTTACAAATTATAATGTTGCGGAGGAGGGTGATTTTCTTACAATGTTTCTTTTTCCGGTAGACACACAAGAGATGCTCAGGGTGGTTTCTGGGTTGACCAACTAATACTCCTCTGGTATTGATGAGATTTCAGTTTCTGTCCTGAAATGTGTGGCTGAGTATGTCTGTGATTCCTTAGAAAACATCATAAACGAATGCTTTGTAACACAAATTTTTCCTGCTGATCTCAAAAAAGTCAAACTTGTTCCAGTATACAAAAAGGGTGAACATTAGAGCATGTCCAACTGCAGACCTATTTCACTGCTTCCTGCAGTATCGAAAAGGTAATATTTACCAGAATTTTTGATTATCTTCAAATATTTAATATCCTGAATGATTGTCAATTTGGGTTTCAGCCAAATAAATCGACCGAAAAGGCAATACTTCACGCAATCCATTTTATCACTGAACAAATTGATGAAAATAACAAGGTTGCTGGCCTGTATTTTGACTTGTCGAAGGCTGTTGACACTGTAGATCATAAATTACTAATTTCAAAACTTGCAGTTTATGGTATCAGGGATGCTGCTGCTTCTCTGTTGCAATCGTATATGTTGGAGCGGCAGCAGACCGTTTGTACCTATATCAAGGAGTGGTATAAATCATTACTCTCATAGCATTGCATTGAGACAGGGGGTGCCCCAGGGCTCCATCTTGGGGCCTCTGCTCTTCCTGCTATATTTGAATAGCCTTGGAGGCCTTTTTGGTAGGGCTGGTGTCTGCCAGTATGCTGATGACACGTCGATCGGGCTTCGTGGATACGGCCTTGCTTGTACTGTCCCATGGATGTTCGCATGCAGCGGCGACGATGAGGGATTGGTGCTCTAATAACAACCTCACCTTGAATTATGACCAGACCAGTCTAATACTCTTTAAAAAGACATCATCTAAATCTGAATCTCTGTTGGTTTACCTAAATGGTAAATCCATTGCTGTCATGGATCACGGAAGATATTTGGGTGTCTCCTTGGACCCGTCATTGAGCTTTGAATATCATGTTTCAGCTCTTAGGGCCAAACTCAGCAGCCTATGTTTTCTTGTTCGAAGACTGAGATCGGTGGTGACTTGGGACTCACTCAGACTGTTTTACTTTGGGCAGGTGCAGTCCGTGATTGCCTACGAGATATTCTTTTGGGGCTCCTCTAGGTCGGCTTCACAAATCTTTCTAGCTCAAAAACGCATTATAAGATGCATATTTAACCTTCACCCAAGAGCTTCATGTAGATCATATTTGAGTAAGTTGGGCGGTAGAAAACAGCTTGTTGATATAAATGGTGCCACATCTGACTTGGATGATGTACGCAGAATTCGGTGCTTGGGACACTGCTCTTTTTAATTTACATTAACGATCTTGAGAGTTGTGACCCCAGTGCCGACCTTGTACTATTTGCCGATGACACAAATGTTAAAAAGGGTCAACGGACTTAATGATATACAAATAGCAGTGAGTGAGTCACGGTCGAATGTTGCTAAATGGTTTTCCAGCAATCAATTAAATTTAAATCAATCAAAAACAGAGGAGCTCTATTTTTCCCTTCGTTCACTTGAAGATGTCGAGTGTTCCGAATCGGTTCGTTTCCTGGGAGTTCAAATTGATCAAAAAATGACCTAGATGTGCATATCGACAAATTGTGTAGTAAGGTTGCTTCTGGTGTGTATGCGTTGAGAGGTCTCGTAAATGTCTGAAAAAATTATGTTGTCTGCTTATTATGCTTGCATTCAATCAAGGATCTCATATGCATTATTAGCATGGGGTCCTGCACCAAACATAAGAATATTCAGCCTTCAAAGAAAGTCTGTGAGATGTGAGATGACTGTAGGCAAAATTTCATACATTATGGGATCCTGACAGTCCCTTGTTTGCATATCTACCAGTGTCTCGTTTACGTCAAAGAAAATTATCACTATTATACAACACATGAAAATAAAATAAGGACGGGTAAATCATTCTATGCGCCAAGGATGTACAACCTATTGCCAGTCCTTGTGAAAATGCTGCCTATAATAAAATACAAATCTGTAGTCAAGAAGTACTTGATTGGTAAATGTTTTTTATTCCTTAGAAGAGTTTTTTTGAAAATAGTTTCCTGAACATGATGGGTAAATGATTTTAATAACTTGTGTTTTTATACTTATTTTGAAATGGGGTTACTGCTCTATGAATTTGTTTGTATCGAGCAGGTATTGTTGTATTCTTGCATTGTGTTAGAAAATGGTATAATGGTAGAATATGAACACGATTTAAAATGTTTATTGTATAATGTGTTAACCATTATTTAGATATATGTATGTACTTGTTTACAGCATATATTTTTCTCTACTGACGTGTCTAAGCAAACTTTGTATAGTCATGAATAAATTTCATTATTTAATTTTATTATTACCTATATTCAGGTATTTAAATAAAACAATCGTATAAAAAATATTGTATGTAATACGTGCAAAAGGCTCTTGTCTGCACTTACGTGTTGTCAATTTTCCCGTTTCGTGCAAAAAACTTGTAGTTTTTGCACTTCTTGCATAAATAACTATTGCCTACGCCCGCCCAAATTAAAAAAATAGAAAAAATAATAATGTTAATTTTCGCTATTTTTATGACAACCTATTAAAATGTAAAGAGAATTGTCTTTATTCATTAACGTTGCCGGCAATACAATTTTTAAATATATCTGCACGTTTAAAATAACCAACCATAACTTCAACTTTAACAAATCCTGAAGGCTGTGTCCGTTCAGATAATACATTTCTAAAATTGTTGTCATTCTATAAATATAACCAGAAACCCAGTACGCCATTGTCTGATCAACTTGGTATTTTTGTTTTCCAGACTTTGGCTAATCTCATGTCAGTTAAATTTTCCTGCTGTATTTAACTGCCAAAACCGAATCATTTATCTGAAAGCTAAAGCTAACCAAAAGTAAGATAAAAGCTTAGCACAAGCAACGCCCAAGATTACATTTTGGCTTGTTTTTGGTAGCAAGATTCGTTTTCTTTGAGACAGTTAGTTGATATCCGCTCTTCTATTTTGGACCTATTTGCTACTTACAGCTCCTATTAGATAATGAGTATGACAATTAATTATAAAAATGGTGCTATAAATTTTATGTTGCTTTATGTATGACAACAAAATACCAAGTTGACACAGAAATACGAAGGCATTGTCATAGACAAAAATAAATTTATAATACAATTTGCACAAAATACACACTTATTACAAATTTAGGAAGACTTGCTCTCACGAAAAGATAATTTATGGAAAACATACCTTTTTTTATTAATGTAATAGCTAAAGTTTTTATTTAAATATTAAGTATTTAAAAATTATTAAATAGGTTAGTAAAAAAGCTTTGCTTCTTATATTAATACTTCGGTGAGTTGCCAAAAAATTTCCTGTATACAGGTCCTTCAATAAATTAAGCCACTCTTCCTGGCTAAAAGTGTTAAATTCGTCTGAAAGTGTTGTGGAGTTTTAAAACCTGATTTGTTTATACTTAATCTAAACTCAAATTAAAAACGCATCGGTATTAATCTTTCCGGATAAAGGGTACACTCACAACAGTCCCTAGTCGAGCAGTGAAGAAGGCAAAGCGGCAACAACGCAACATTTAATTCCTATCACAAATTTCGATACGATATCTAAAATCATTCGTAGGTTTCAAATATGTGGCCATTTTGAAATAGTTAATTTCAAAGTAGGTTTTGAGAATCAATTCAACCTGAAATGGGCTTTAAAATGAGATACTACTCGATCCCCCTTCGGCTTTAAAAATTACCTCTTGTCGCCAAACGCATCTTGCAAATAGTATATATAGAATCTTAAACAGTTGCGTGACTCCATTTTAGTTGGTATCGAATTTAGCAATGGAGGAGTTACTTTTGCCCCCCTCACTATCTTTCCTTTTATTATTATCAGGTGAGATAAGTCTGAAATCTGAATTCAAAGACTTACATGGCGGTACCACTACATTTACACCAAAATTAAAGAGTATTATGCCAGTTTCCATGATGCAATTTGTGACAATTTTCTAAGCAAACGAATTTAATTCATTCAGTGTCCCAAACCAGGAAAATTTTTGACTACCCCACGAATATATTTATCAGATTGTCTGTTCTGCGATTATAGAGTAGCGTCTATGGAAATCTCTACCAAAAAATGGTTATAGTACTTTCAGTATTTGATCATCCGGTGTGCGTACGGTTAAAAATCGAAATACGTAAAGTTCGACACACGTAAAATGAATCATGGTGCATACTGGATCTGCAGAATACTATTTAAAATAAGCAGAGAATAAAGATTAATGTTTCCCAGTTTTATACGTAATGATGGTTAAGAAGAAATTTGGAGGTAATGTGAGACTTGTCAAAGGCATCTGCTCGTGTAAGTGAGTTTCGTTAATACTCCACCCCTGCAAGTCATACTTAACAAACAATGCTAACCTTTTTTATGTGTTGGCGTGTAGGAACGCTTCGAACGAGATGATCAAATACTAGCTTGTAAAATTACGTTTTAAGTATGCTGTAACGTCATTTCTCTAAGTTTTACTGTCACAACCTTTGTTATTGATTAGTTTTTCTGTTATACAAAGCTCCAAAAAGATGGGGCCGAGCCGTTTTACCTCCGAGTGTAGCTCTAGCAGTCAAAAGCGACAGTAAAAATATAGGGTGTCCTATTAAATTAACTATAGTCTCCGCTATTTTCGTTGTTATTTGCTTTATAAATTTATAGTCACAATTCACTAATAAATTGCGTTTTCAACAATAATAGGGTGATGCAGATCTTATCCATAAATCACTGAGATAATTGGGAGTCTTAGAAATATTTACTCTTTGCCTTCCCTCATTATTACTAATTTTTTTATTTTTTTTAAAGTTGGCAATAAAATTTAAGCAACAGCAGGAAAGTTACAAAGATTGACCGGTTATTATTTGCAAATGAGTTTGTCGAACAGACTGACTGAATCTATGTGTTTTTTAAATTTTTTTTTAATTAATCCTGCCATTTTCGATATTATTTGAAATTATGAATGTCGGTTTGTGTGTGACACTTCCGATTCGGAAGTTTATTCAGCTTTGGAAATTTACTAACAAAATGCGTTCTCAACAATAATAGTCTGATGTAGATCTTAGTCATAAACCGCCGAGATAATTTGGAGCCTTAGAAATATTTACTTTTTGTGTTCCCTCGGTATAAGCAACAGCAGGAAAGTTACAAAAATTGACCAGTAAATTGTTTGC
>MU185263.1:56019-69419 GCA_016904865.1 Pissodes strobi | reverse complement strand
ATTCGAATGTTGATTCAGCTCTGTAAATTCACTAATAAATTGCGTTTTCAGCAATAATAGTGTGATGTAGGTCTTATTCATAAAACACCGAGATAATTGGGAGCCTTAGAAATATTTCTTTTTTGAGTTCCCTAGGTATTACTAATTTTTTTAAAGTTGGCCATAAAATTTAAGCAACAGCAGGAAAGTTACAAAAATTGACCAGTAAATTGTTTGCAAACGAGTTTGTCGAACAAACTGACTTGAATCTATGTCTTATTTTTTGTATTTTTTAAATACTAATCCTGCTATTTTCAAAATTATTTAAAATTATGAATGCCGATTTGTGTGTGACAATTCCGATTCAAATGTTGATTCAGCTCGGTATATTCACTAATAAATTGCGTTTTCAGTAACAATAATGTGATGTAGATCTTATTCATAAACCACCGAGATAATTGAGAGCCTTAGAAATATTTAATTTTTGGGGTCCCTCGGTATGACTAATTTTTTTAAAGTTGACCATAAAATTTAAGCAACAGCAGGAAAGTTACAGAAATTGACCAATAAATTGTTTGCAAATGAGTTTGTCGAACAAACTGACTGAATCTATGTCTTATTTTTTGTATTTTTTAATACTAATCCTGCTATTTTCAAAATTATTTAAAATTATAAATGCCGATTTGTGTGTGACAATTCCGATTCAAATGCTGATTCAGCTTTGTAAATTCACTAATAAATTACGTTTTCAGCAATAATAGTGTGATGTAGATCTTATTCATAAACCATCGAGATATTTGGGAGCCTTAGAAATATTTTCTTTTTGGGTTCCCTCGGTATTATTAATTTTTTTAAAATTGGCCATGAAATTTAAGCAATAGCAGGAAAGATACAAAAATTGACCAGTAAATTGTTTGCAAATGAGTTTGTCGAATAAACTGGCTAATTCTATGTCTTATTTTTTGTATTTTTTAATACTAATCCTGCTATTTTCAAAATTATTTAAGATTATGAATGCCGATTTGTGTGTGACACTTCCGATTCGAATGTTGATTCAGCTTTGTAAATTCACTAACGAATTGAGCCTTAGAAATATTTACTTTTTGCGTTACACAACAGCAGGAAAGTTACTAAAATTGACCAATAATTTGTTTGCAAGAGAGTTCGTCGAGCAAACTGACTGTATTTATGTTTTATTTTTCGTATTTTCTTAAATATTAATCTTAGCAACAACTATTGTGATTTTTTTTTAAATTTGACTTATATTTTAAGTAAAAGCCTCATAAAAATTTCAAAGGTGATTCCAGAATATCATCCATATGTTATTCAAAATAACTGTATTGTTAAAATTCAAATTTCTCTTACTGATAATAATAATATCAATAATAACCGCATTAGGTAAACTTGGTGCACATCCACATCCACATCCAATAATAAATAAAAGATGGCGACCGGTGTGCAAGTCGATTCAGAGCTCCCAAATAAAAAATGTAAAAAATGCCACATAATGCCCGTAAATGGCGCAAAGTGTAAAAATTGTGGAACAGTTATGCATCCCGGTTGCATAAAGTACTATAACGAAATCAAAAAAGTCAGTGATACAGTGATAATCTGTTGTGGTAGTAAATCGATCAGTCTAAATGACGAGACGGACGTGTTAAACATGGCGGACTTTGATGGTGATAAACTGGAAGATAGTACCTTTAACAGTGCGATTGAGAACACGGACGACGCAGAAATTAAGACTCCGCACCTAAGGCAGGTAATTAAAGAAAAAGAAATTATTATAGCAGTGATGCAAGATAATATAATTTTTTTGCAAAATCAAATTAAAGTTCAAAATGAGATAATTTTAAAGTTGTCTACGTTACCGACGGGACAAGCCCCACCCTACAGTGTGGCCATTGATCAGCGTACCGTTGACACGCCAAAAGCGCCAATTTCAAGTATAAATTTGAAGAAGGATGCTACTAATACCCGGAAAACAGTGCAAAACAAGGACGATACTACTCTAACCAAGGACAGAAATGATCACAGCAACATTTCTCAATCTACGGTTTCTCTCAATGCACAAGCGCAGCCACAGCGCACTAGCAAACGTCAGGATTCCCCACCGCCTAACCGATCACAAATAAAAAACCAAAAACAATCTCGAATAATACAGCGAGTGCCACCATTCAAAGTCAAAATAATTCGATACTGCAAAGGACGCCGAACCCCACGCTATCTCAACAGCAAAACCCAGCAGATGACACCGACGCTGGTACGATTGTTGAACTGAAAGCAGGACCAAGTTATTCATGGATATATGCTGGTAACATATCGGGAGATGTCAACATACAATCTGTTATGAAATTCCTGACAACACACTGGCCAAATACAGACTTTAAGTGTCATAAACTTGAAACAAGAGGTACAAACAGTGCATTTAGGATTGGTGTAAAATCAGACCTACAGGACGAAATTTTGAAAAGTGCTGCATGGGACAAAGGAATAATACTCAATGAATTTAAGTTTTTTCGAGGGTCAAGAACAACCCAAAACAGAAGATTTAATTATTTGTCAAATCAACGCTCAGAGTATAAGAAACAAAATACTAGATATAGACGTTCTTCTCAGTAAATATAAGCCGGCGATAGTGAGCATTAGTGAACATTGGTGTACAGACAGTGAAATAAAATCATTTATATTTGAAAACTACTATTTGTGTAATTTTTATTGTAGGTCCCAGCTGCAGGCGGGCGGAGTTGCCTTGTTTGCAAAACCAGACGCAGGAGCAAAACTAATAAATTTTAATGTAGAAAGTATTGAGCAGATCTTTGAGTACACGGCATGTCAATTTAAGGTGGGTAATAAGGATGCTGTTTATTTGTCAATATACCGTTCTCCAAAAAATATTTCAATTAACCTTAATTTGTTTTTTACCAATTTAGAAAAGCTCATTAAACTAGCTCAAAAACGAGCTGACATTTTATTTGTGGGTGGAGATTTTAACATTAATTTATTGAAACCCTCATCAGAGAAAAGTCTTTTGGACGATATTATGAATTCTTTCAATTTAAACCCAACAAATAGCAAACCAACTAGACCATCATCTGGGACGTTGTTGGATAACATATATACAAACTGCACCGATACTCATGCGTTTCTGGAGAACGGCCTTTCTGATCACGCGGCACTGTTTCTAGAAATAAAAAACAAAAATTTTTTATGTAATGCAGGTTTAAAGATCAAGAAGCGTATTTTCTCAAAAGAAAATATAAAAACTTTCTATAACTTTTCAAAATATGAAAATTGGAATACGGTTTTACAAGAAAACAGTGTAAACTCAAAATTTGATAGATTTTTCTCAATATTTGATTACTATATCCAATTGTCATTTCCAGAAAAAATTAACGATGTTAAAAAAACATCAAAGCAAAAAAATTGGATAACTGATGAGATTAAATGGCTCTCAGAAAGAGTGAAAAATCTGCATTATTTATCCTCAGTAATAAAAGATCCAACCATTTCATTAGAGTACAAGAACGCAAATAAACACTACAAAAAAACTATTAGTCAAGCTAAGATAAAGTTCAATAACCAGCTTCTTGAAAAGTCCGATAATATAAACAGAACGGCATGGTCAATCTTAAACGCAAATATAGGAAAAAGAAACACTTTCCAATCGCCAGCTGACCTAGTAAAATCGAATCTCGACAACACAAAAAATGTATGCGATAAATTTAATACATATTTCTTGTCCTCGGTAAATAATATCGTAGAAGGTATTAAAAATAAACAAAATAACGAAAATAGATCGTCAAATCAGTATACAAATAAAACCTTTTTTTGACGCCAACCTCGCAGAATGAAATACTTAAAGTGATTCATAAGGTAACCAAAAAACGATCAGCAGGATCGGACGGAATCCCGTGTTTTTTGATCCGAGATGTTGCCGATGCCATATCATTTCCTTTAGAAAATATAATAAACACATCTTTTGTTAATGGAGTTTTCCCACAAAAACTTAAAGTAAGTAAGATCACACCGATATTTAAAAAGGGTAGCCGTCAGGAGGTAGAAAATTATCGCCCAGTTTCAAATCTTTCAGTATTTTTAAAAATTTTTGAAAAAATATTTTACGATAAACTTATTGCATATTTTAAAAAAATATAAATTATTTTCTAAGTCTCAACATGGATTTCTTGAGCGGAAATCTACCGAAACAGCTCTTTTCGAGGCACTAAACTTCGTAAGCAGAAGTCTGGACCAGGGGTTTTATGCAATAGGGATTTTTTATGACTTAAGTAAAGCGTTCGATGTGATAGACGGTCGGATACTCGAATCTAAACTTAAAGCAAATGGAATCTATGGTCCCCCCTTAAAATGGTTAATATCATACATTTCTGACAGACAACAGTTCGTTCAAATAAACAACTTAAAAGGCGATTATGTAAATTATCCCCACAAATCGGACAGCTTAAATACAAAATATGGAGTACCCCAAGGTGGCATACTCTCACCTCTACTTTTTTTAATATTTAGTAATGACCTGTCAAATCATCTAGGTTTAACATCAGATATACACGTCTGTCAATTTGCAGACGACACATCAATTATAATTAAAAACAAAGAATACTGTAATGCCATTGAGAATGGAAATATAATCTCTAAAAACTTTTCAGACTGGTGCATACAAAATGGGCTTTTGCTTAACGCGGGAAAGTCTGTAGCCATGCAGTTCAAAATAAATAAACATAGTAATAAATTACCACAAAGTGCGCTAATAAAAACTGATCATAAATCGATAAGAATCGAAGAAAACACTAAATTTTTAGGTTTAAACATAGAAGACAACTTAGCTTGGCATCTACACATTGACAAGCTTGCTAAAAGTTTGGCAACAGGGTGTTTTGTCGTAAATAATCTTTGTAGACAAATTGATAAAAGCATGGTTCTAAGATATATTCATGCGTGCATACAGAGCAAATTGTCCTACGGTATACAAATGTGGGGTGCCTCATCGGAAATGAACAGGATCCTTGTTCTCCAGAAGCGCATGATGCGTTATTTGGATGGTGCAGATGTAATGGAACATGTAGCTCCCTTGTTCAAGAAATATAGAATCATGACCGTGTACTCTTTGTATTTTTATAAACTGCTCACCTTTTATAAAAGCAACCAACATTATTTCGCAAAAAATTCTCAAATTAATTCGGGAATGCAAACAAGGTTTAACCATAACCTCAGTATGGCCAGACACTCTACTGCACTTTTTCAGGGAAGCCCTACCTATATGATTGTAAAAGTTTTTAATAAGCTCCCAGAACGGATAAAATCAATAAATAATACTATAAAATTTAAGCAAACAATAAAAGAAATTTTAATTCAAAATCCGGTATATACACACTCAGATTTTTTTAATCTCGACTTAAGGTAGGGTAACCTAACCTAAACAAAGTGCATTTTAATTAGTAAACATGGTGTGTTTGTTATTTACATTATTGTCTAGTTGTTTTACGTTTTATTTTATATGTTAGAATAGGTTTTTTTATACATTATACACTTATGACGCATACTATGTTTCTTTTGAAATTTTTGTATGAAGGAATTGAATAAATAAATAAATAAATAAATCCCTTTGTCTTGGATGAAACCGAGAAAAATCCGAGATAAAAATTAATAATAATAATAACATAAAGCCCTAACTTGAAAAAACCAAATTTAAGAAAGAAATGGGACATTAAAAAGTATGAAGAAACTATGTGGTGCTATTTTAACCGCAAGTATCTCCAAGATGAAAGCCATGTTAACTTAGGAACAACTATCTCAAAAAAAAAAAGAGAAACTTCAATCATACGCAAGATCAAAAAAGAATAATCCAAGGGAAGCCAACTCATTATTGAAAAAAAAACGAGACAAGGGAAGGAAATAATGCTGCTAAATCTGTTGTAAAAAGAAAAAGTGAAGAAATGGACAAAATATCGAATGAGTTAAAGGATAAAATTAACAGGATACTAAGTGAAATCAGTTGTGAAGTGAATTTTAGAATATTACTAAAAAGAATCAAGGATGGGAAACTAATGGAAAGCATTTTATATTAAGTAAATACAGCAGTGGAGAATATGATATGCAAAATAAATAAAACTCTCTCAATACCGGATACTGATTATTGCATTATCTATGCCACAGGACAAGCAATAGCGCAAGAAATAGCACCAAAAGGAAAAATAATAGAGGTAAGGGTGCTCCCTGGAAACAGAAAATACGCAGAAAAGTTGCTAAGTTGAGAAACGAAATATCATAGATGAATGAAATTAAAATTGAAAATGTAACTGAAAGATTAACAAAAATAATGAAGTTTCTTTACGCTAAATACGATATAAAAAAACCACATAGAGCTAACAGCTACAATTGAAAAGTTAAAGCAGACACTGCAGACCAAAACAAGCAGAATATCAAGGTACGAAAAAGAACATGTTGCAGACAACCCCTCCCGGCTCTGCAAAGAAATCCAACCAAATTGAAAATGAAAAAGGCAAAAGCGGAACAGTTCTAGAAAAAAATATGGAAAGTGGAAAGCCAGGACAACAAGCAAGCTTAGTGGATAGAAAAATAAAAAGATAAATACGCTAATACCCTAGAAATAGCGTGGGGCAAAATATTGGAAGGGAACATCAAAAAGGCTTAGGAAAAATCCATAAATTGGAGGGCTCTTGAAATGGACAGCATGCAAAACTTTTGGCTGAAAAGACTTACCGCTACGCCGCTATTCAGTTTTCTCAATTTGTCGTCACAAAATATTTGGCTTTGAATCAGTATTATTTGAATTCGGTAATCCGTTTTAAATGTCTTTTCTTTAGGTGTTATTGTATTTTTTATTAGGGATGAATTGGACATCGGTATATTTAGGTTTACTTTTTGACAAGTCTCGTACGTAGATGTTTGTTCTCTGTTCTTGTGTGTAAATAGCACGTTCTCAAAGATATATAAATCGAATGCATATATGATATGTCCCGTCATATGGCTCACTTTTGTAGAACAATCAAATAATACGCATAAGTCAGAGACGGGATTCCCAATTGAGATAGAAGCTGATGTTGTGGGGGATGCAGCAGAAAGAGAATAGCAGCTTTGTTGTTACATCCTGAGAGCGCGTGGACTAAGAAAAAGACTAGGAGTCGAGTATGGACTGACGACTTAATGCGCATGTGAACTAACTACAGTAGCCATGAGACTGATTAGTGATGGTGATAATGATTACCAGGATCCCTTGCTTAGTATTATCAGTAATGTTCGGCATTCGATATTCATACATGTGAGCGGGCACAGATGGGACCCTCAACTGCGACCCTTGATCCATTGTGGCTCACATCTTTGGCTTCCACTAACCCAAACTATCCCAAACTAACCCAAACACATGGCATCCGGCTACCACGGATTGATAAATGGAGAAGAGAAAATACCCGAATGACTGGTAAAGCGGAACATATCTTAAATTCCAAAAGCGCACGAACAGAAGGGATGCAATACGAATTCGTATGACACCAAATATCATCTCCTGGTAAGCAAAACTATAACAGAGTATTGTAAAAGAAATTAAAAAAATGTGAGCCTGGCCGAGGTGGACCCAAAAGGCCTTTGACATTGTCCCGTACAGTTGGCTAATTGAAACACTTAAAATATAAAACACATCTAACACTATTATTAAATTCCTTCAAGTTGCAATGAAATAATGGAAATTAAAAAAGGATTATATAAAAACCACCCACTTAAAAATAAAAAAGGAGATTTCTTATCAACTTTACTTTTTTGCTGGTCGCAAATACCTGTCAGCTGTATGAGCTGAATACAGGATATAAAATACGAGGTAGTAATGTTAGAGCAAATTATTTATTACACGTTGATGACTTAAAGGTAATAGTACAAAATGATAAAGAGTTGGAAACTCAGTTAAAAACTGTAACTGTATAGAAATGTAGCGAACATATACATATCAAAATTGGCCTTGACAAACGTGGCAAAGCTTCACTAGTGGATTAAAAATTGAAAAAAGAAGAAATCCTATAATTGGAGAACAACGAAACCATGAAATCCATAGGACAACACAAAGCATATAAGTACTTGGGGGTTGACGAACATGTTGGAATCGAGGACGCTGGGATGAAGATCAAAAAAAGAAGGGACTATTTTAGAAGGATTAGACGAAAAAGAAAACAAGTCAATAGAGATCTCAAGCTTGGTGGTTCCAGTAGTACAATACTGTGCAGGAATAATAAAATGGACAAAAGAAGAGGTAAAAAGGGTAGATACGAAAATAAGAAATTACTGACCATGCATGACAAGTTGCATCCTAGGGCAGACATAGATAGGTTACATGAACCCAGAGAGAGGAAGGGGACAGAGGCTTTGTGAATATGGAATCATTATTTAAAATAGCAGAAGCAAGAATTGCGCTTTATATTAAAAAAATTGCGTGTGCTTAAGACCACACGATAGAAGTGAAAACTTCTACAAGCGGGGTCATCGTTTGTCAGAATTTCGTTGCAGAGATACGAGCAAAAAACGGTTTTGCCCCCAAAATCCCCCCTTATTGAAGCCCCGGTCCCCCCCGTATGGTCTAAAGTAGCCCCCCATGGGGTGCACCTACCATAAAAATTTCGACCACGTACCTCTTCTCGTTCTCTTGAGATTGATTATTTTAGTTTTTGCTTCTCCCCCCTCCCCTGGCCAAACAGTGGGGGGTACGGGGTCCCGTTTTCGTCTAGGATCTTCTTTTCACCCCGGCTACATCTCCTGAAAATTTCAGCCCTCTACCTATACGGGAACATGCCAGTATAAGGAGCGTTACGTTACATATCCGAGCATGACGCGTGATGCGTGGCGCGTGACGGCTCGGTCTCATTCAACCCCCACAAAAAAAAATTTGCAAAACGCGCCTAAAGAAGTTTTCACTTCAAAAAGTTTTTACTTCAAAAAGAAAAAAATATATATCTAGTTTACTTGCGAGAAAACAAAAAATTGAAAAGCCATTAGAAAAAATACCAACAGAGGTAGGTGGAAAGGAAACAACGGAAACAAAAATGGGCAAAGCGGATGAAAATTAATCCAGGATGCAAGAGAGATGTTTGACAATGTGGGAAGAAAAAAATACATGGATAAATCCATATCACGTTGTTCTTCATTAAGGATCAATAGACGCAGACATTGATAACCGACTAAACTATTGTCAATGGTTTATTAATATGATGGAAGAAGATCCCCATTTTACCTCAAATATTTTGTGGACGGACGAGGCAACATTCACTAGTGTTGATAACGTTAACTTACACAATATGCCTTATTAGGTCCCAACAAATCCTCACTGGATGAGAGATGTTCAATATCAAGGTAAGTGGTCTGTTAACGTCTGATGCGTGATAATAGAGGGAAGAATTATTGGATCATTTTTATTTGAAGAGAGTAGCTAGGCAAGTAGAGTTCTGCGGCAATTTCGCTCACTTTCCCATGTAAATCTCCATGATAAAGTCTAAGGTCCATTTTAGTTTTCAAGGTCAACAACGCGACGCTCCAATCTATATTTAAGGGCGTGGCATCAAGCACCTGGTTCTAACCCCGAATTTTGATCGCACCATAAATTCCTGGCCATGACGTCACCGTTAAGATTTAGGCCACTTGGGCTATATTATTTTAACGGTTTCGGTTAATGTGGGACATCTTCAGGGATTTATGCTAGATTTTCGTTTACCGATGACCATTCTCAGGGATATGACATCTGCCTGTATATATCTCTATCTATAAAGCTGTCTGTCTGTTTAAAAGGCTATCTTAGCTGCCAATAGAGTAGACTATAAAGATGTCTGTCTGTCTGTCTATATACATGTCTGTATGTCTAAAAAGCTGTCCAAACTGCCTATAAAACCAGCTGTCTCCCTAGAAAGCTGGCTTGGCTGCACATAAAGCTGTCTGTCTGTTGTCTAAAAGGCTATCTAAGCTGTCTATAAAGCAGTCTAATCTGACTATAAAGCCGCCTGTCTGTCTAAAAGCTGTCCTAGCTGCCTATAAAGCTGTCTGTCTGTCTAAAAAGCTGTCTGTCTAAACCTGTATCAGACCTGTATCATGAAGATAGATTTTATACCACAAGTTTGCACACGTCCCCATAGCTGCAAGTCATCCCTAAAATTATTTAATAAATTGTTTTTGAGTGTTAAAACTTAGAATTATTTTTAGTTTTTATCGTTTCCATGCCCCGGTGAACTTGTCGTATAATAATTATTCTCATAAATTTCCATACCTCCCTGCGTGGAGTGAGACTTTCCACACTTTGAATGATGTTACCCATACCACATGGCATTTCTCATAAGGACCTTCTACACTTCCACACCTTTATAGCCCTACCTTTAGACAGCTTTAGCTAAAGCTGTCTGTCTGTCTAAAAAGCTGTCTTAACTGTCTGTCTATCTTACCTATCTATAAAACTGTCTGTTTGTCTAACCCTGTATCAGACCTGTATCATAAAGTTGTCTGTTTGTCTAAACCTGTATCAGACCTGTCCCATAAAATTGATTTTATACCACAAGTTTGCACACGTCCCCATGGCTGCAAGTTATGTCTAAAATTATTTAATAAATTGTTTTTTGGCTGTTGAAAATAAGAATTATTTTTAGTTTTTCTCGATTTCATGCCCCGATAAACTTTTCCTATAGTAATTCTCAGACATTTCCACACTTCCACGCGTGGAGTGAGACTTTCCACACTTTGAATGATGTTACCTATACCACAAGACATTTCTCATAAGAATATTCCACACTCCCACACCTTTATAGCCTTACCTTAAAAATGACAATTGATAGATGACATCTGTCAAAAATTGACAGCTGACATCTGAAGGCCAAATCCCTGCGGATGATCATCAGTAAACGAAAACTGGCATAAAGATATCCTAAATTAACCGAAACCTTTAAACGGTGACGTCATGAATTTATGTTGCGGCAAAATCCGGGTAAGGACCAGCTGCCACGCCCTAAAATATGCCATAGCCCACAACGACCCAAGCGACCTAAATCTTGACAGATGTCATTTGGAGCTCAGGGTCTCCATTCCCTAAGGATGGTCATCAGTAAAGAAAAACTGGCATAAATCCATGAAGATATCCTGCATTAATAGAAACCTTTAAAATGATACGGCCCAAGTGGCCAGAACCTTAACGGTGACGTCATGGCCAGGAATTTATGGTGCGATCAACATACGGGGTTAAGACCAAGTGCTGGGTGCCACGCCCTTAAATATACCATTGCTCAAGTCGGCGGCGGCGTCGATCAAGAGATCGAGGGTCGGTGACCTTGAAAACCAGAATGGACCTGGAGATTTACATGGGAAAGTGAGCGAAATTGCCGCAGAACTCTGCTTGCCTATCTACTAATTGTATCTTCTCTTTCAAGTTTCTGAGGTTATTAAGAAGAAACGGTCCTCTTAAACTCTATTGAAACCAGAGGCTCTTGCAAAGCTGGCGCTCGGACACTCAAATTATTGAAAAGCCTACAGAAAGAAAATACCCAATCTTTTCCCGCCATTTCTTTTAAGTTTGTTAAATCTGATACGATCCGCTGTCCAATTATTTGCCCTAATTAGCTAAGTCCCTTTCTATATCTGAGGTGAAAACTGGTTTGAATCACCCAAAAGTGGCGTGTATGGAATCGGATGTCAACCGCTTTCGAAATGTTGCTTCCTTTACTCTATAGATTATGTTACGGATCTTTTACTCTCACAGATTATAAGAATTCCCTAGGCAACGGTTTCAAGTTTCAATTGCTTTTTTGAATGTACTTTCCTATTTTGAACTTATCTGCGCATCTGAGCTCAAAAAACATGAAATAGGTTTACACAATTATCAGTTTTATCTTGAGAAAGAGTACGCATGCGAACGCTTTGTCTGTGTACTCTTTGCGATGCGAGCAGCCAAGCCAGTACAGAAACCAAATGTGTAGGTACTCTTGCCGGATATGAATTCTTACCTACCTTTCCCCACTATTTAATTTTGCATTAAAGTAACAAAAGCTCGATTTCTACCAGAAACTTACCCATCAACTTAAAATTAATTAGTATCAGAAAATATTTTTTGTAGCTTGGAGCCAAGTCTGGGTAGTAGGGTGGTTGCGCCAACATTTCAATCCCCGTCTGGTGGTTTAAAGTTCCCTTTGCGTATAGATCAAAATACATTAATACTGCTAGTTAGACGAAATATTGACGTTAAGCCATAGATAATGGTAAGTTACGAATAATTTACTATTTCAGTAAACATTTTTGTTTAGAATTTTAGACCAACCGCACTCTATATTTTTACTTTCGCTATATTTGAATTGGGAGATAAAACCGCTCGCCTAATTATATACGTCACTGAAACTATTAATATGATAATCAATAATTGACTTTTTCACTTCTAACTTTAATAATATTTAACAAAGATTCAAGAGATGTAACAATTATATAACTATGTTCCTATTTTACAAAACGTTGAATATACGTCGAAATACAAAGTTTTTACATCGCTCGACCTAACGACTACTTTTTACACTAATTAATAACGGTTTAAATTGAATTTACAAGATAAGAATTTTCCTATTTTATAGTGAACTTTGCAAATACTTTGTATTTCTTGTATCTGGATTTATTTTCGGTGCGTTCGTACCACGACGCTCTACCAGCCAAGACATCTTTAATACCAACATTTGGTATTTATTAAAAAGGAAAGTATTTCCACTTAAATGTATATGTAACATCGAAATAAGTATATTTCCATTGAATATCAACTATTTATCAGTTGCAAGGAATAATAGTTTACATTTGGGGACCATAATTTAACACCCAATGTCACCGGACTGATTCACCTCGTAGCTAGACCAGATAGCTAGTTACGTACTAAGAATTTATTCAAAAACAAATATAAACAATTATATACAATGATATTAAGAGAATAATTTTGTCTTTGTTTAACCTAATTACACAGCGTTTCGGACAGTTACACTGCCCCCCTTCAAAAAAAAGAAAAAATATAGCCAGTATATATTTTTGATAACCAGGTAGGTGCTACAATCACTAACAAAAAACAAAAATCGAAACCCTGACACAGGTAAGTGGACTGATATAGGGAAGGATAGATGAAGGAAAAATTTTGCCAAGTATTGTTTTAGCTTGGTAACTAACGTGTATCATGCGTCCATATGGAAGTCACTATCGGTGACCGAGACTAGCCAAGTTTATTTAATGACTGCTTAGAATTTTCTTTCGGAAAACGATCATAAGCGAAAATTTTATCTTCTCGAAAACGTTTATTTATTAAGAAATTTGGTTCTTCGAACCTTTTAACCAAAGAAATTAGTTGACTGACTGTAATTATATCATGTAATGCTAAGGCAGTATAATATTCCGGAAATAAATTT
>MU185263.1:0-56009 GCA_016904865.1 Pissodes strobi | reverse complement strand
TTATATCATGTAATGCTAAGGCAGTATAATATTCCGGAAATAAATTTTGTTTAATATATTTCACTTTACTAGCCTCACTAGGTGGACGTGATAATCGAGAAAAAATGCTTAATAAATGTGAAGCAAAAATTGTAGCAGTTTAAAATTTTATCTTCTCGAAAACTATTATTTATTAAAAAATTTGCTTTTTCGAGCCTTTTAGCCAAATAAATAAGTTGACTGACGGTAGTTATATCATGTAATGCTAAGGCAGTATAATATTCCGGAAATAAATTTTGTTTAATATATTTTACTTTACTAGCCTCACTAGGCGGACGTGATAATCGAGAAAAAAATGCTTAATAAATGTGAAACAAAAATTGTAACAGTTTTAAATTTTCTTCTCGAAAAAGATTATTTATTAAGAAATTTGCTTCTTCGAGCCTTTTAACCAAAGAAATAAGTTGACTGCCGGTAGCTATATCATGTAATGCTAAGGCAGTATAATATTCCGAAAATAAATTTTGTTTAAATTTTACTTTATTAGCCTCACTAGGATTAGCACGAGAAAAAATGCTGAATAAATGTGAAACAAAAATTGTAATATTTTAAATTTTATCTTCTCGAAAACGTTTATTTATTAAGAAATTTGCTTCTTCTAGCCATTTAACCAAATAAATAAGTTCACTGGCGGTAGTTATATCATGTAATGCTAAGGCAATATAATATTCGGGAAATAAATTTTGTTTAAAATATTTTACTTTACTAGCCTCACTCGGAGGACGTAATAATCTAGAAAAATGCTTAATAAATGTGAGACAAAAATTGCAGTTTTCTATTTTATCTTCTCGAAAACGACTGATTATTAAGAAATTTGCTTCTTCGAGTAAGATATAAGTTCACTGACGGTAGTTATATCATGAAATGCTAAGGCAATATAATATTCCGGAAATAAATTTTGTTTAATATATGTTACTTTACTACCCTCACTACGAGGACGTGATAATCGAGAAAAAATGCTTAGTAAATGTGAAACAAAAATTGTAACAGTTTCAAATTTTCTTTGCTTCCTAGAGTTTATCTGTTCACAAATTACATAATTGCAAAATGGAGGAAGAAAATCAGTTTTAATTTTTTGAGAAATTGCATCCCAGTTATTAAAACTACTTTGATGGTTCTAAACCACACCAAACCTTCCCAGGAAAATAATAAACTACTAGACTTAAAAAGTTGATCATCAGTAACCTCATAGGCTGTCGCAAGCTCCGAAACTCTTTCAAGAAAATTGTAAACCTTCCTTGTATCTGGAATAATTTTTTTATTATTTGAGCAAGAGGAAGGTGGAGATACAACAGCTATAGGTGAAGGTTGGCGAGAGTCGAATTAAAATTAACCAAACTAACTTGAGGTTGGCTACCTTGAAAAGCACCTACTTTATCTTGAGCATACGCACCTAAAGTGAGGCAACGAATATAAACTAAAACTGAGCTTTATCCACAATACCGAAACAGAATTTTTGCACTCGACGCTAACCATGTTAGCGCTAACCATGTTAGCATCATCAGGAGATGATTAGGTCTTAATCATCTCCTGATGATGCTAACATGGTTAGCGTCGAGTGCAAAAATTCTGTTTCGGTATTGTGGATAAAGCTCAGTTTTAGTGCATGTTGCCGAAGGTTCCAAACCCCAACATAAACGAATATAAATAGCATGTTTAAATTTCTCTTCTTGTAGTTTGGTGTCGTCTTTCGGGACAACTATTCTTTGAACGCGAGACATTACATGAGATAAACGAGAATTACTTCTATGATATAAAGACTCAGATGGATTTCCATCAAAATCAACAATTAAAGGATCAGTAGAAGTTAAGATAGACACTATTTCTTGGCATTCGGTTGTCAAATCAACCGTAAATGCCTCTACACCGATATTTTTAGCAATAAGGCGTTTTAAAACTTTAATTTTATTGTTACGATCGTGGCTAGAAAAACACCTCTCAATTTTAAATTTATGAACTTGGAACCAAGTTAGGAATCGCCCTCAGACATATTAGCATGACTTTTAGGAATATCCTGCAGATGGCGATACGTCTCTATATATTTTTTTAAACTGCAACTAATATTATACCCTGTATTCTGTATATCATTTTAAGGCTTTGTGGTAGCACACGTTACTATGATTGTATTTTCAGTTTAATGGAATTTCATAGATGTCTTGGCTGGACATTTTCTTTTAATATTCGATGATCAACCCAAACCGAAAAATTATTCCTTCAGTTTCTTTTCGATTATTCGCTAAATGCATTATTGTATAGGTAAACATAGAGAATACAAAAATCAAAATATACAATAAATTCTTTCAAGCAGTCCTAAAGAAAACCCGAATCAACAGATTTCTCTCTAATATTCCTTTAGAGTGGAATTAGGTCCTACAACTCCTAACTAATCGATCTAGTTGTTCGTCTCCTATTATTTTTTTATCACATTCACTAGACACTGTCACTCCTCTAAAGCTAAATCGTTTATCGTAATTTACATCTGATATTTTCGAAACGCTTCAGCAGATCCTTTTTCTTTCCAATTATTTGGTTTTAACTCTTAAGAGTAGATCGGTATATTATTGGATATTGTTGATTTTGATTTTACGTAAAGATTTTGTATCGCGCCTCGTTGTCTGTACAACTACCATCTAACCACTGGTCAAATAGGTTTTTTATTGGAAAAGCCTTTATGTGTGGCTTTTGCAACTTGGCTACAAAGAAAATATGAGGGTATTCGTACAAACGCTGTGGGTTGCACTTGAAACATTCCGGAACCTGTAGATAATTAATTACGACTTTTACAATTTAGTTTTGGCATAAAATGTGGCTTTTACACTCTTCACTAGAATATGAGAGATATACTACGTATTTGTTAAATGCGTAGATTCTCCCAGAACTCGGGTATATTTCAACTAGTAATATTTACATATTGATTGAGCAGCGATTAAGCATTAAGGCATATTGAAATACTTTTTATCACTTTTATACATCCATGGTTTTTCGTAAACATTATTTAATATATTTAACCCGTAGGTTGAATGTATTTAAGTATTTTAAATTTCGGTGGTAGGAGGTTTCAGCCAGCCACAGTTTTCCCCCTACCCAGACTTTCAAAATTTATTCAAGTTTAAATTTTTAAGTAGTAAATGCAGGCGAGTTGCCTTGGCGGAAGAGACGCCACTTTTGATGTATTTGGATGATTACGCCATACATTAGGCAACCAAGTATACTCATACCACCTCCACAAAAAAAAACTCTGGAACTACTGACGGACACACATTTCCCATGTTCCAGAGTCATAAACAATCACAGCGTTCCAGAACCAACAGCAAGGCATGCAAGGCCAGACAAAAACAGATTGGAAAAGAGCCAACGATATTGTAACATTTGAAAAAATTAAATGGGCAATATGTGAGTTCCAGCGTTATAAGTCCCCCGGACCAGATGGAATTTACCCAGGTATGTTGCAGAAAGGGTAAGATATGCTAATGCTACACATCTGCAAGATACTCAAAGCATGTAGAGGGCAAATGTCGTCTTTTTGCCAAAAATAGACATGACACCTGATCAAACGCCAAAGTCACACAAACTAATAAGTCTAACTTCATTCTTGGTTAAAACACTGGAAAAACTAGTCGATCGGTATATCCGCGACAGCATTCTCTCAACAAAACCCCTTAACGAGCGTCAATATGCGTACAAACCAGGAAAGCCTACAGATGGACCTGGACGATCTAAAAATGCCTGATGAAGGCAATTGACAAAAAGAAATCCCCCAACCATCTGCAACTGGATGCAGACAAACCTAAATTATAGGACAATAACTGCCACCATAGGTGCAGATACGGTTACCGCGCAAGTGGAGAGAAGCTGCCACCACTAATGTGGGCCATTCTGGTGAATCAAGAATTTTTCTAAACATTATTTAAATTATGTAACTCAGAAATTTAATAGGTATTTCAAGCGTATTTATCTTTTCTAGTTGTATGCTAGTAGAGAGTTATTACCGGCAACCTTTCTCCCTCCACCCTATCTCCGCTATACACCTTTCCCACAAATGTATTTCCTAATGCTCTACTTAAAATGCTTTTAATAATACATCTAGTTCTTCAGTTTTCTAGGAAAAGTCTTCAAATTCAGACAACCTTCGCCACAACGATATGTTCAAGATGATTTTTAAGCAAAATTTAAATATATATAATTCTATGTTGGGGTTTGGAACCTTCGTTAAAATGCACTAAAATGGAGGTTTTTCCGAAACAGAAGTTATATATAACCCTTGCCGGATATAACCAGAGAAGAAATACGAGAGGCACTAAGAAAAATGGAAGAACCGCAAATCACCTGGTGAAGACAAAATAACCTGTGAAATGTTGAAAATGGGCTGAGAATTCATGAAATAAATTCTGTAGACACTATTTAATAAATGTTTACTGGAAGGAAACATCCGCGAAACATGGAACAACTCAGAAGTCATCCTGCTTTTTAAAAAGGGCGATATCGCGGGCATCGAAAATTATCGACCTATCAGCCTACTGCCCCCCTTTAATAAAATACTAGCAAAGGTTATAACAGCCCGATTGACAAGCAAACTAGATGCCTATCAACCAGTGAAGCAGGCAGGATTTCGACCATTAGAATTATAGAGAAGACGACAGAATATAACAAACCACTTCACTTGGCCTTCATAGACTTTCATAAGGCATTTGACGCTGTTGAAACATGGGCTGTCCTGCGAGCGATGGACAGAGCAAATATTGATTCAAGATACTCTACCTTTTAAAGGATATCTACAAAAATTCTACTTCTCATGTAAAAATTATGGAAGATTTGACAACCGAAAAAAATTTCAGTTAACATGGGAGTTCGCCAGGATGACCCCATATCCCCAAAAGTTTTTACTTTGGCCTTGAAGGACGTTTTTAAGATACCGTTGGGAAATGAAGGTGATAGCACCTATTTAAATCATTTACACTTCGCCGACGATATTGTGCTAATTAGCTCAGATATTCAGGAGCTTAAAAACATGCTAAAACAACTAACCGCTTCTAATAGCCTCGGATTGAGAAAGAATTTATCAAAAACATAAATAATGAGCAAGACTGAGGAAAATATAAGGATGGAAGACAAAACTTTGGATAAAGTTGATGAATATATATCTTGACCATGTCATTAGAATGGGAAAGGAAAAAGAATCGGCGGTCGTGAATAGAAAAACCAAATTACCATGGATAGCATTTGGAAAATTGAATCATATAGTTATAAGCCCTGACATCCCTATAAACCTCAAACAAAAAGTCCTCAACACATGAATCTTGCCTATTACAACATATGGTCTTGAAGCAATGGATTTGATCAAAAAGTATACCAACAACCTCAGGGCAACGCAGAGGGCCATGGAAGGGGTCATGCTCGGCATCAGTTTACGAGATAAAGTTCGCAATGAAGAAATAAGAAGAAGAACGAAGGTAGTGGACGTAATACAGCGAGTCGCTGTTCTTAAATGGAAGCGGGTGGGGCATGTGGTTAGAGTGTGGACAGACGAGTATCTAGGCTGGTACTCTAGAGACCACGGCAAACACAGACGAGTGTCGACAGGCCACAGAGGAAATGGTTGGACGATATTAAGAGAATAGCGGGGGAGATGGTATCATACGGCAAAGGCAGAACAGCGTGGAAACAAATGAAAAGAGGCCTTTGTTCAGGAGTTGACAAATGATGGCTGACAGAGAAGAGGAGAGAATTCTTTTGGAAGCAGGTGGAAAGTATTAAGTTTGAGAGCTAGATTTCTTCAATCAATTGAAGAGCTATTTAGCATTCAGGCATACAGAACTATTTTTTATAAATATTTTAATATATTCTTGAATTTTCCTAAACATTATTTAATTAATATTGTAACGGAATATAAGTTTATTCCGCTCCACTAAATTCAGTTTAATTACCAATGATGTTCGATGTTTGGTATATGAATCGCCAGTAACATCTATTCGTGAATGGGTATATTTCGTGCAACTAATTATTTAAGAAACACAGATACGCTGGTTTATACCTACAATTTGCGGATTCGTGTCGCTGTAGATTTCTATATTGAGTAGTGACATCTATTCGGAAATGGGCTTATCTCATGTAGTTGGTAATTGGCAAGCGTAGTACGCTATTTAATACCTACAATATATGAATTTAATCTATTATAGATTACTATCTTTAGTATATATTGAAAATTTCTTCGGTTTGTCGCCGTGTGCCCTATAGTGGTAGTCACATGATATAAACTATCCAATTAAAGCATCGAAACTTATAATTTGTGCACGTCTTGATTTTGAAAGGAAGGTCGTTTTATCTTTGTAGCGACGCTTGACCGGGTGAGTGCTAGTTTTTTTTATCTTGAAATATTTTAGTCATCTTGCATATATTTCACTAATTTTTTCATTTTTTAAATACATAATCAATAATTGTTTCTGATTCACTTAATCATATTCTGCTAAAGCAAGAATTTAGCATTTTTATATTACACTTTCGATTAACTTGCAACTTCAATAATCTTAATTTTTTTGTAGTGGGTTAAGATACCGATTTGTTGGTGGATAATTGCGTATCTCATTAGACAAATTCATGTAATTTGATAATGGTTTAGTCTAAATTTACAGAGAACGTAATTATTTCATCGTTTAGCGGTCACGCACATTGTTTTACGTATTTCCATTTAAATTGAACAGTATTATTTGGGGAATTTTTGGAATAAGTTCTATATATTCTTGTAAAGGTAGTAAACCGAATTTTTGGTAGAATTTCTCTGAGTTTTCCTTCATAGTATTGTTGGTTTTAATATTTTTCTTTTCAGGCTTATTTCATTAAATTTCAGTTTATTTGTAACATCAAGCATAATTATTAGCACTTGCCCTGTCGCGTCTAAACACTGATGTATCGACATTAATTTGCATTTATGAGAGGTTCAGCTCACATGTGTAAATTTACTTGGTGTTTTTCCTTATCTTTTATCTAAATTTCTATCTCAATGCGAGATAGTGAGTTATCTTTATCTTTAATTAATTGAGGTGTAATTACGCTCAATTATCGTATATGTGCCAAGGGCCATAAAAAAGTAATAGAAATTAGTTATTTGGAGTTATAAGACTCGTTTATAGAGAGGTTGTACCTCTATTTTTCTGTTTATCATTAAATTCAAGTTATCTTTTATTTAAATTTGCCGAAAGCCACTGTTTGGAACGTAGTCCCATTTTCCTTTGAATTTTATATATTAAAGTAAAGAAAAAGAATATCTTGAGTAACAGTAGTTAGTAGTTATAGTATTTATAATTTTTGCTTAACAGTAGTTACTTGTAATTTTTGCTCAACTTAAAATTGTAATTTAAGTTTTTGATTATACTTGCTTTAACCAGTAAATTTTCAAATTGTTGAATACTTCCTCCTGTGTAATAGTCTAACTGAGGTCCCCAGGATATTTTCCTGAATAATTTTTTAATTAGCGATATACATTGGTCTAAGATTAGGTCATTATTTTTTTGCTTGTAAACTGCGATGGCAGGTGTTCGTCTACGTCGCTGTAGCAGACCTGTAGAGGGAGCCGATACTAGGATAACCAGTAAGTCCTAGATCACCCCAACTCAATTGAATTTGGGAATAGGCAGAAGCGGTTACAGTAGAGGTCACGATACGTTCGCATGGTTACAGAATAGTTGGACGAGCTAAGTATTAGCCAATCAGAAGATAGGTTGTTTGCAAAGACCAGTGAATTCGCCTAATTCTTTTATTATTATTTTTTTAATCTTTTAATTTTCATTCTCATTGCTAATCAATTTATTCGAAAAAACTATATTTCAAACAATTTCATAAGTTATATTTACATCTGATTATATAGATTTCAATTTTTCAAATTTCACCACTCATATTTATAAATTAATTATAAAATTAATATATTATGTTTTAAAATTCCTTTGTTTATTTTATCGCAAGATCGAGATCTGTGAGACGAATTATAAGGGCAAATTTTTCATATTCTTATCTTTATGGTTATTAATCTTTGAGTGTTTATACTAGTTTGCATTGTCTCTAGGAACTCTGGCGCCCAAAAATATAATATTGTGAAGATTGACGTTGTTTTATTACACTGATGAGATATTTGAAATATTTTTAAAATTTTTATGTATCCATGAATTTTCCTAAGCAGTATTTAATTTTTTGACTCACAAGTCAAACATTTGAGGGTTATTTAAATGAAACTTAAATCAGTAAGTTAAAAGTGTGTTATTCACTTACAACCTTCTTTCCTACACGACATCTCCTATACACATTTACTAAATATCCCTCTACATGCAAAGATTTACTTATAACGTTTTTAATGTGATTCCTAGGCCTTCAGTGTTATCCGAAAGACTGCAAATAATTTACCAGAAATGTATAATTTTGTATGCAATCTGCTACAACAAAATGTTCAGGAAAATTAAAAAAAATTATTTATGAAGCAGGAAGCATAAACATACACCTTTTCTCTTGACGATTATAATGAACCTGTGCTCTTTGGTCTTCTTCAGATAAATTTTTTATCAAATCAAAGTTGAATTAATGATTAATGCTGGAAAAATGGCACTTTAAATAAATCCAGACCTACGGTTTTAAGAGGAAGATTCTACAAGAAAAGAAGAGTCAAATAATTTGCCATCTCTGGACTAAATTTTCATATTTGAAGCAACTGGAGTTATCCCCCAGTGCGATGTATTCGATGAAGATTGCAGTGAAACTCAGAGATGCTTCGTTGATGCTGCGGTAAATGCTTTGTCATATCTTTCTTTAGATACCTGTTCGCTTACCACCTTGTATTCGAGTGTTATACGAAAGGAACTTTAAACATAGCTACAAAAATATTATTAGTTTCCGAACTATTTAAGATATCGGTATGCATTCATCAAAGAATTTGATTTCGTTAACTTCACTAATTCCAGTACGGACACTCGAGAGACAACCAAATACATTTTTTATGAGTTCTAATAGTGGATAGCAAATCATGAGCAAATGGGATGTTTGTTGATGTTAATCCAAAGAAAAACAGTCAACACCTGAAAGTAGATCAATGGAATAATGCGGCACTAATTATAATTAAAATAAGTTAAAATTGTTTTACCGGGACCATTTGACCAGTGGTTGATGCGCATTTAGATATATACAATTATCGAGTAGTTTTTTGACATTACACCTAGGGTAAAAGGCACCGGAATAAGGTGGTTTTTCTAATTATCTGTTAACTTTTTGCAAGACTATAATCGATATGAAAGCGCTCAAATACTTAGTAATTAATGCAAAATTTGTGATGCAGTCAATCAACAGCTTAGGCTTTCTAATATTAAAATACTCGAAGAACATCTTGCAATGAGCCAACAGTTAGAATATGTTTGATCTTGTAATTCAAAACAATTAAAAATACACATTTCAAAACTTCTTTAATACCCCTACGTGCAACCTTTGAATAAATCCGATTTATGAGCGACATCGAACAGTGCGCAGGACCGACACACTTCTTGTCTTTTCCGCAGCGACGCGCTACGTTTCGGTCGATAGAATGTCCTCAAGGCGCGTCGCTACGTCCGCGCAGCATCCTCGCTGCCGTTGAAGAATCTCCTGAAGGCCGTCACGTGACTGTGGTAGGGCAGCAGGTGTTGCAGCCAGTTTCAGGTGTCCTCCGTTACGGGCGGTTCGCGCTCTTCAGTGTCGAGCTTAAGGCACTCTTCGAAGTAGTTCTGCATTGAGCTGTAGACGTGCTCGAGGACGCCAGTCAGCTGGTGACCCTCGTCCGGGTAGCTCTGAAACGAAATGGTAAAATATAATTCGATTACTACGTGTGCAAGAATGGTTTTGTTTTCAAGATACATTTACCTGATATCGAAAAAGCACACCATTCTCCGCCAGGGCCCTGGATAGCAGAATGCTGTGCTCATAGGGAGCAGTTAAGTCCGCCATGCCGTGCAGGAGGAAAAACGACTTCCTGGGGATATTTTTCGCCCGTTGGGTGGCGTCAGCTTCCACGTAGCCTTTGTAGTTTTCGGCTGGTAAGCCAAGAATTCGTTCCGTGAAGGCCGAGTCTAAAAATTGAATTATTTTGCAAATATTGTTATTCTATGAAATGCTCTATAAAATACCGAAGCATTATATTCGCCCTCCTTCAATAATTCTCTACTGAAATTACGTTAAACTAATATTCTTACTGTAATACAACCAATCTGTTATAGGATTTACGGCTATCCCACATTTGAACACCTTCTGCTGATTGCCCATTCCCAGCACCATAGAGGTGACGTAACCTCCGTAGCCCCATCCCCATATACCTATCCTTGTCTTGTCCAGGTATTTGTGGTACTTGTGGTCTTTGTTTAGAAGGTATTCTATCACCGAAAGTTGATCTTGTACCTGATAAGGAAAAGGTATGTATAGTGATTGGGATAACAATCGACACTTCAGTAAAGAAACTACCAAACTCTATAATTAAATTAAGAGAATAATGAAAGAATATTGAGCAGTGTCACTTTAAATCAATGGTGATGTGATTTTAGTTAATGAATCTGAATACATGAAAATTAATATTATATTCGGATCCCACTGTAAGCTCTATATAAATTGTTTTACCTCTACTCCTCCGAGTTGATGGTATAAGGCCCTATTTGTCTGTCCTCTGGATCCTCTAACATCTAACTTAACATAAACTACATCACAGTGACTTGACATAAACGTGGCCCAGTCCACTGCAAACTCCTCTGTAACTGCCTTACTGCCTGGTTTACCATTCCTAAAAGTAGAAAAATTACATTTGCGTATATTCCTTAATTTGAAGTTGCTGAGTATATTTACTCTATTTGTTTTTGTTTGCTATTTTAAAACCCAGCGGCGATGCTACATAATAGAAATTGTAACTTACACTTCAACAACTACAGGATATGCAGCATCTCTCAATTCTTCCCTCCAAGAGGGTGGTAAAAGGAGTTGCACCTGAGCCAGACTACCTTGCGGTAGGGGTACCTAAACAAACGAGTATAGTTGTATGGAATTCCACTTAAATTGATTTATGATTTTATGGTTTATAATGTGGAAATTTTAAGATGAATATTTATGATGTAATTAATATTAATATACAAAATTCTCCTCACCTCAAAAGATTGTCTTTTAGGCATGGCAAGATCCCGTAGGAGTAGCCCATGCGTTTCCCTAGTATCATACAATATTTTAAGGAGTTTGTGGCTGGTGGAGTTGTGCATGCCTGCCAATGGAAGACCTGGCCCTTCACAATAAAGGACGTAGAAGGGGGCGCGATACGTGCTGTTCTGCGGACTAATCTATAATTAAATGCGTAAATTTAAGTGCCTGTTCGAATCAAAAATTAGCTATAGCAGTGTTATCTACAGAGATAACTAAATTGCCATTTATATCACCTCATGGTTATTGAATAAAATAAAAATAACAAATGGTCATAATCGATTGCTTTACTTCCTGCTTTTTTACGATTTAATTAAATATGTCAGTAGATGTAAAGCACAGGTTCTAGATCGAAAACATGATCACTAGTGATCTCTAGTCCTCTTACCACACCGCTAGTCCTCCCACCTAATTTCACGTCGCTAGTTCCCCTACCTGTTTTCAAACCTTTCTCAAAAAACAGTTGTTGTTTTCTATATGTTTTGCTGTTTTGTTGTCTGTTTTGCTGTTTTTGCTGTTTTTTGGGAAAGAGCGGAGTTTGAAAACAGGTAGGGAAACTAGCGACGTGAAATTAGGTGGGAGGGCTAGGTGGTAGGAGGACTAGGGAGCACTAGTGATATATATTTTTTTGATCTAGAACCTGTGCTTTACATCTACTTATGTCTCTTGGCTTCATTCTGGTTTTAATTAAATGTCTCGGAAACTATTCCATTTTAGCATAGTCAAATGCTTTACACAAATCACACGACATAGCTACATCAATATCTCCATCAATAAACTTCAGATGAAAACAGATCAAAAAAGGAAAAATTGCTTTATGAGTGCTTTAATTTTTTCGAATTCACATTGTTTGAAGGATAAAGTATTATAGATACAATAGCTTTTCTCATAATGTTCTCAATAATTATCTTTGACAAAGTTGATGGTAAACAAATAGGTCTGAAGATTGATAGAGAATTATAGTCACTATCTGCCTTTATGGATCAGAAGTTATTATGAATCAAATGAATTTATAAAGTTTTTAAAGTAAAGTTAATATATCGATGATATATTAATTGGTAATATACAGGGTGTTTCAATAAAAACTCCCAGGCCAATTATTTCGAAAACTAAAAGTGACATGTGAATTCTGTAAACGCCAGTTTTTAGCCTATATGATTGGCTTCACAATTGTGTAAAAAATGTGTTTGAATAATACAAGATGTAGGTGGAGCCACGGTGCAAAGAATTTTTTCGATGACAGGAACTTTGAAATGTTGTGGCTCTTAAAGATGATTAATTTCTGATAAAGTTATGCCCCATAAAAATTTTTGATAAATCCAACATGAACAGAGATATTTGGGGTTAAGTTTTTTTTAAATAATTTTAACGAGTATTTTAATTATGAATATTTTTAATATCCTTTAACAGATTTTAATTTAATTTTGGTAATGATTTTAGTGATAAAACGCTCGTATCGCGCTACATTATTACGTCCAGTGACGTCTCAGAGGGCGCCTTAACAAATAATATTGGCTACGTTGGGGTTTGGAACCTTCGGCAACATGCACTAAAACAGAGTTTTATCCACAATACCGAAACAGAATATTTGCACTCGACGCGCGTTTCGCTAACCATGTTAGCATCATCAGGAGATGATTAAAACTAAAATTAAAATCTACCTAACTCCCTTTTAGAGGGCCCCTCTAGAGGGCCTATTCCGTATAGTCCATTGTATTGGTTGATCAAGCGTGACTAGCGGGATCCCAGGATTGGTTCTGTTTAGTTCCGCTTGATTAAGCAAACAGTAGTATAAAAGGGAGTTAGGTAGATTTTAATTTTAGTTTTAATCATCTCCTGATGATGCTAACATGGTTAGCGAAACGCGCGTCGAGTGCAAATATTCTGTTTCGGTATTGTGGATAAAACTCTGTTTTAGTAAATAATATTGGCCAAAAATAAGACGCCACTGAGTTTTTGGTAATTTTTATATTTTTTTCGGATTAAGCCACTAAAAATATCCTTTTCTTGTCTGTTAAATTAATTGTTTTCATATCTTGCTTCGTTGTCGAAAAATAGAAAAATCCAGAGATCTCTGGAAAACAAAAAGCATTAATTTAATTTCATTAGTAACACTTAGTGTCAGTGTCAGAATTTGCAAGTTCTACATTTTTAAAATAAAAATGGTTCACCATACAAATCAAGACAAATTGAACATGATTTTAGTTTATGGAGAATGCCATCCAAATACTTCAGAAGCTGTGCGCTGCTATGGAGCTCGTTTTCCAGATAGACCAACGCCCGATCGCAAATCTTTTGTAGCTTTGTGTACCAACTTCAAGATGGCGACGACGTCAATCCTCCTCAGAAAAATATTTGTAAAGGCTGTTCTAGTACCTTAAAAGGTGAAATAAAGCGTGTAAAGTGCAAAGCTTACTATCATGGTGCATGTGCAGTAAGAGCCAAGGGGCTAAAAGTTGTTGGTTACAATGAATTGGTATGCAGTGCGTGTTCGCGTCCAGTTTTGTCATGCTTCTACATCAACAAAGTTGAATAATTCAATAAGTGATACAATCTGTGATATGCTGAAACCAATTTATAGTGCCATTAATACCTTAAAGTCAACTGTAGATGGTTTAAAAGAGCAAATGACTTCACTTGAAAATAAAAACAAACTCCTAACCTCAAAGTTGGAAAATGCTGGTTTTCCTTCGAGAGGCGAAAATTTGGTTGCTTTGCCTACTATATCTGATTCTGATGTTCCTGTAAGGAGAGTGAGTAATGATATAGCCCCTCAAGATGTGCTATGTAGCCCGGTAGATGTTAATGGGAGTTCGAAAAAAATTATCAACAGGAATGAGTTTTCCTCAAATCTTTCCATTTCTACTGGAAAATCAGGTGAGGAAAACAATACTAATAGGACGAGGACCACTAAGACAAATCATGCAAAAGCCAATATTGTTTTGGGTACTGGAGTTTTTCCAGATAAAGACAATTTTGCTGCTGTCAAACTTGCTGGTAAGCTTGTAGACAGTGTCAATAAAGCTAGCATATATTTGGGTAAAATTAAAAAAGATATTTCTCCAGAATTTATAAAAGAACATATTTTAAGTAAATGTTATCCCTTAAAAGAAGTCTTAGTTGAAAAATTGCGTACTATAGGTCGGAGCTCATCTTTTAAGATTGAAGTTGAGTTTCGTTACAAAAACACCATTATCACCATTATTGTGGCCAGTGGAGGCGTGGTTTTACGAAAGTTTTATATTCATTCTTCTGAAAATGCAGATAAGAGCAGATTAAATTTTCAAGAGGCAGCCGGAATGTTGCATCAAGAAGATCTGACTCTCCCGGCATAAGACATGAAGTAGCTCAAAACTTACATGTTTTTTATCATAATGCAAGTGGTATTAGAATCAAGTTAGCTGATCTCAGACAGGCTGTGTCTTGTTGTTCTTATGATGTTATGATGTTGTAGGAGACATGGTTGAACAGCAGTTTTGGAGATGAAGAGATATGTCCCAGTAATTTTCATGTCTTTAGAACGGTCAGGGAGATGACAGGTAATAATCGAGCCAGAGGAGGAGGTGTCTTGATTATTGTAAGGAAATATGTAAATGCAACTAGGGTAGACATTCCATTTGTAAATGTATAAATAATTTTTGTTAGTTTAAAAATTTTGACTGGTATTTTGATTGTAGGGTGTGTTTATGTGCCCCCTAACTCAGGAAGTTATATTTATTCTGGTCTTGGCAATTGTATTCAGTAAGTATATGATAATTTTCCAAATTGTAAGTTACTTCTTGCTAGTGACTTTAACCTACCTGATGTTGAATGGTGCAATGATGACTTTGGTATCTCAGTTAATGCACGTGAAAACTGCCCTGCACATGAATTTATTAACTGCCTTGGTTTCTATAACTGTTCTCAATTTAATAACACTTTAAACAGCAGAGGCGTGTTTCTCGACTTGGTGTTTTAAGACCTTTCCAGCTTGGTTGTCCAGGATGCTTCTGATCCTGTGCTATTTAACAGTATGCACCATTCTGCCATTGATATTATCGTGCAGGCAGATTTGTCTTGCCCTACCTCACATTATGTTGAATATTTTCATGATTTTCGTAATGGTGATTACATTTCACTAAATTGTTATCTTGCAGAGGTGGATTGGAGTGAGCTGGTGTCTATGGATATTAATCAAGCGGTGTCTTTCTTTTATAACATTCTTAAGCAGGGTATTTATTGTTATGTGCCAGTGAAAAGATTCAGTACTTCGACATTTCCAAGGTGGTTTGATGCAGATCAGTCATACTAATTATAAAGAATCTGGTAATGGTGAGGGTTATGCTGAGTTTGCTGATTTAAGAGAAAAGTGCAAAATAAAGAGAAAGCTTTGTCATGATGCTTACATTTCGCGAATTCAAAATAATATTAGTAATGATCCAAAACAATTTTGGTCATTTGTGAATGACCAGAGATATAATCACAATATTCCAGAAAATGTTCGCTTTGGTGATCTAATAAGCCATGACAAACAACAGCTTGTTGATCTTTTTGCCTCATTTTTTTCGGCGGTCTATAGTAATGAAGATTCTTCTGATGCTCCCATTAAAGACATGTTGGATGTTTCATCATACCATATAGATTGTGCTGCGGTTATTGAGGCTGTTTCTTCCTTGTCCCCAAAGATGTCCTGATGGAGTTCCCATGTTTCTTATTAAAAAAGTGCATATTCACTTTGGCCAACCCGATTGCAGCATTGTTCGATAAATCTTTGAGTAGTGCAACTTTTCCCGATGAGTGGAAATTTAGTTTTCTGAGACCAATCTATAAATCTGGGCCCAGAGATGATGTAACTAACTATAGGGCGGTGTGCTCCCAATCTCAGATTCCCAAGTTGTTTGATAGGCTTATAACATCAAAGCTTACTTGGGATTGTAAACACTTTATAAATTCGGAGCAACATGCTTTTATGAGGGGTCGGTCAACCACCACTAATCTGCTTATTTATCAACATTACATCACTACTTGCTTAGAGAAGCGGATTCAGGTCGGCTCTGTCTAGACAGACTTTTCCAAAGCCTTTGATAGAGTTGACTTGACACTTCTTCTCGCCAAAATGCAATCATTTGGTATTGGTGGTGATTTGTTAAGAGTGGTTTAAGAGCTTTCTGTCAGGTAGGAGCCAGGCAGTCAAGTGTGTCACAACTATATCTTATGGATTTGATGTTCCATCTGGAGTACCTCAGGGGTCTCACTGTGGCCCACTGTTGTTTAACTTATTTGTTTGCATTATAGGGGACTATTTGGAGAACAGCAGCTTCCTGTCATTTGCTGATGATTTGAAGATTTTCCACCCAATTGGGTCACCTGACGATATGGCAATGTTACAGAGTGATCTCTCTAACTTTAATAGGTGGTGTTATATCAATAAAATGACTTTAAATGTTGGTAAGTGTCACCATATTACTTTTGCAAGAACTTTACATCCTATTGCTGGAGATTACTATCTAAATGGAGCACTGATAGGAACAGTGTCAGCTATTTGCGATCTTGGAGTATATTTGACCAGCAAGTTGTCATATACGGGTCATGTTCAGGGAATGGTTTTGAAGGCTCAAAAGATGTTGGGATTTGTCTGCCGGTTATCTGGTGGATTATCAATAGAAATTCTGAAAATACTATACTGTTCACTTGTGAGGTCAATTCTTGAGTACTGTTCTGTAGTTTGGTCACCGGGCTACCAGAATGCTATAAACAAAATCGAAGGTGTTCAGAATAGGTTCCTGAGGGATGTGGCTTACCGGCTTGGTCTTCAAAGAGGGGACTGCTCTTATAAGGAGGGTTTGCAGACGCTGGAGGCTAGAAGGTCATGCTCTTGCTTGGTTTTCCTACATAACATCATTCATGGTTCTATTGATTGTCCTTCATTGTTCGAGTTGATAAATCTGAATGCAGGCTCAAGACATGGACGTAATCGAGAATTGTGTTATATCCCTTACCACCACACTAATTATGGTCTGAAGGAGTCAGTAACTCAGATGGTTAGGTCTGCAAATTCCCTGTCTGGAGGCATCGACTTTTTTGGATCATCATTGCCAAAGTTAAAAAGACAATTGATATATCACATGAATCGGTGACTGAATTTTTAGTTTTTTAGTTTTAGAGTTACTTTCGACATTGGTAGTATTGGAGGATCATGAGAGTTGGTGTACATCTACATGCCTGGTTTATAAGTTTCTAGTTTTGCATACTATATTTTAGAGTTGTATTGCTAGTCAGTGATGTTTTTTTTCCTAAGTAATTGTGTAAAATGTATTGTTATTGTTAATTTACATAGTTAGAAATTGTTAGCTGTAAGTTAATTATTGTGATTTTTATATCATAAAATTGTAAAGTTTTTTACGTGGACAAATAAATAAATAAATAAATAAACTTAGCTACATATGGTAGCTTTAAAAAGGGAAAGGTTCCAAGAAGGAAGAGGTTTACGACTGACGAAAATGTAGCTCTAGTCCTACAAACAGTAGAAAATAGCCCACAAACGTCATTACAAATATTAAAAGTTGAAACTAATATTACAGTAAGTTCGTGTCGCAGAATCCTAAAAGGAAATGGGTATTTTCCATACAAGATTCATTTAGTGCATCATCTACAACCAGACGATTACCAGCGCAGAATAAACTTTTTGGCACATTTTCACATTCTTTTGGAAGAAAATCCAAATTTATTAAACCAATATATGTGGAGTGACGAATCCAGGTTTCACAATAATGGAGTAATTAACAAACACTGGTACCGGGAAAATCCTAACTGGATGCGACAGACTAAATTTCAAACACGATTTGGGAGTAAATGTTTGGTGTGGTATTGTAAATGATTACATAATTGGGCCCTATTTGTACCATGAACATTTAACTTCAGTTCGTTAATTACAATTTCTGCAAAACGATCTCCCTTTGCTGTTACAAAATGTAGGAATTGACAATTGATACTATGTGGTTTCATCAAGACGGCGCCCCAGCACACAATAGCAATATTGTTATGAATCATCTAAATGTGACGTTTCCAGGAAAAGTGATCAGCACAAATGGGGATCTTAGATGGCGAGCAAGATCCCCTGATCTCACTTCGATGGACTTTTATTTATGGGGCTACTTACAAAATGAAATCTGCAAGGAACCAATAGAAGACATGGCTGACCTGTACAACAAAATGTATGCCACTATAGCCGCTATTAATCGAAATACGCTATTGAGAGTTTGTAGAACCTAATTATTATATCGATTTTCTATGTGTGTGTATGAAAACGGCAATAATTTTGAACATCTCATTAGACCCCATTAGTTAGTTTTTTGTATTGTTCTCATTTTCATTAATAATTTTGTAAATTTCTTATGAGTTCTTGCTTAAAATTTAAAACATATTTTAATTTTATTTTATTTCTAACCCCAAATATCTCCGTTCATGTTGGATTTATCAAAAAATTTTATGGAACATAATTTTATCAGAAATTAATCATCTTTAAGAGCCACAACATTTCAAAGTTCCTGTCATCGAAAAAATTCTTTGCACCGTGGCGCCACCTACATCTTGTATTATTCAAACACATTTTTTACACAATTGTGAAGCCAATCATATAGGCTAAAAACTGGCGTTTACAGAATTCACATGTCACTTTAGTTTTCGAAATAATTGGCCTAAGAGTTTTTATTGAAACACCCTGTATTAATGTATGTATTAATAATATATTATTTAACTCGATTTCCATTAGTTGGACGATTTTGTGTTTTAACTTTCGAATTAATAGTTTTAGGCGTGACAAGGTCATTAAGGAGATGAGATGAACGATATAATTTACTGCATGGGATTTAGGTTCTAAAGTAGAACTAGAAGGTTTAGAAAATATTTTTGGGTCAGGAAAGTGGTAATGTTGTGAATAGCATCAGATGGAGAAAGAAAAGCTATCTAAGCGAAGAAAGATTAATTTCTTTATGGCAGTGACACACATCAAAGGGAGATCCTCTGGCATTTGACGAGAGGTGCGTGTTTGAAGATGTTGATTGACAGGGTTCTTGAATAGCTGTAGGTTGTAATTTGGGGGAAACAGATGTCCTGGGAGTGTGTTCCACAGCCATGCAGTGCGCCTGACAAAGGAGTCCTTGTAAAGCGATGTTCTAGGTGTTTCTACTTTTACAACAAAGAGATGCTATTCACAAACATATTCTAAGCACGGTCTTATTTGCATGAGCAAGAGTAGCTGCTGCGGTGTATAAAGTTTTTTGTAGCGAAACAGCGCACCAAGCTTCAGCGAGGCTGATTTTGTGTACATATTGCTGTTGACCGAGACACTCAGTAGTCCGATTAGGAGGAGGGAATAATCGAATCTGTCATAATGATGTCAAGTATTGGCTTTCTTGGTAAACGTGGCCGCTTGGGTTTCTGCTGCATTGAACTGGACGAAATTTATGTCGCCCCAAGTTTGAACTTTCTCCAGGTCTTGATTAATTGTTTTAATCTGCTCTTGTATGCGGTGATAAGTCTCAGTCGCTGGTAAAAGTTTTTGTGGCCTAAATTGGGAAACAAGGGTACTGTCATATGCAAAATTGTAAACAGGATTATTGGTTTCGGTCATCAGGTCATTAATATACTCGTAGATGAGGAACAGAGTTGGTGAATGTATTGCACCATGAGGCACGCCTGCGTTAATGGTGAATGTGTCTGAAATGTGCCCATCAACTGCAACGTCCAGAGATCTATTCTTAAGGAAACTGGCCAGCCAGCTGCAGAAATAGCGAATGCCCTCGAAATATCCTACGCAATCGCTCGAGATTCTCCGAAGTTCTCAATTGCCCTACTCTGTATATGAGTGACATAGGCAATTTCGATCTCACTTTACGAAAGCAGGGCAATTGGACGATAGTTTGAGGGCGTGATTTTCTTGCCTTTTTTGGAACATGTTGCACTCGAGCGACTTTCCAAGAAGATGGTTAAATTCCTTTTCGGTAAAGAGCAGTTCTTTGACACGATGGCAGGCATTCCGTCCGACCCTGATGCCTTTTGCGTATCTAGTCCTTTAAGGATTTTACGAATATCACGGTGATTAAACTTAACTTTTGCCATAGTATTGTACACGTTTGATAAAATGGGGAGAGCTTTGCCTTAAGGGACGTTTAAGGTAGAGTGCGATGAAGACATTTTGCCGAGTATGTTTGCTTTTTCCTTGGCTGTAGTCGCCGTGATGCCGCGTTCGTCCGTCAAAAATGAGAGACGTTTTTGTAAAATTATTACTTACTGGCCTTTGCTACCGATCAGAAATTCCTGGAGCCACTGGGCCATTGCAAAAGTTTATTCCTGATCCTTTGATTGTGTTTGTCGTTAGTTTCGTCAATCACATGTTTGCACCAGTTTCTCGCAGCGGCTAAATAATTGTAATTTTCAGCGGTCTGATTTTGCTGCCGGTACTTGTAGGCTTGCTGTTTCCTACCTACAGTTTGTTTGCATCTTCTGTCGAACCAGGGCTTTCCTCTTGACTGTAGTATGCTGCCATTCCTGAGGAGAATACTTGCGTGAACTCTTCGCAGTAGACTGAGGGGTCGTCAGTGCCAAAGCAGACGTCGAGCCAAGGGAAATCTAGATAGAACTCTCCCAGTTTGCAGGATTGTAATGCCAGATTTTACGACGCAATGTAGGAGTTGCAGTTCACAAATTAAATTAAGGGCCCTGCATGTCGATGTATTAATTGGTAATCATTTTTTCTCTTACATTGTTCAACACTCACACAAATTCTGTAATCTATTACTCAGGTAATTACACACACCAAGTCATGGCCATATTTAAGGCTTAGATAAGTAATAAAATCTATTAAAAATATTGTACGTCGATGATGTATTAGTTGGTGTATTACTCTTAATATGGTAATAATTTATTGCTCAACATTCGTTCATTGGATTCTATCGTAACTTTCAAAATGATGGCTACTTTTAGGCTTGGCAAGATAATAGTATAGGGACGTCTCATACTCAATATCCCACTCTTCCATAGCTGTCGTTATATGACCTTTAAATAGGCGACACGTACTTAATGTTGGGATGACCTTGATATAAATTTTAGGTATTGAATAGCTTTGACCTATCTAGTTCTGTATCTCTGATTATATATACTCCATAGCTTTGTTAAAGGTCCCTTGGTATAGCAGGCAGCTTCCGGATCGGTATTTTCCATATATATTTTTTTATGACAGTGGCACACATACTAAAGGGAGATCCTATGGCGCTCGATGGGCGGTGTGTGTGCGAAGATGTTGATTGAGTTCCACAGCGATGCAGTGTCCCAGACAAAGGAGTCCTTGTAAACCAATGATGTAGGTTTTTCCAGTTGTACTACGAACTGGTGCGCTCTTGCCTTGTGTCGTGACTGTCTGACAGGCGTTGCCAGGGGCGGGATGAGGCGGGCCAAATCCTGGGAACATCTGCCGTGAAAGTATCTGTAAAACAGGGACATCTCGGGCACATGTCTGCGGTGTTCCAGGCTATACAGATTCCGGGTCAACTCCGGGTCGCCGACAAGACGCAGAGCTCTCTTCTGAACGGAATCCAGCAGCTTTAGGGTGTGCTTTGGTATGGCACCCCAGATGTGTGAGCAATATTCTAAGCACGGTCTTATTTGCGCTTTGTAGAGCAAGAGCAACTGCGGCGGTGTATACAGTTTTTTGTTGCGAAATAGCGCACCAAGCTTCTGGGAGGCTGATTTTGCGATGTCAGCGACGTGGTCATGCCAGGACATATTGCTGTTGATCGAGACAGCCAGTAATCCGATTGACGAGGATGAAGGAATGGTCGATCCTGCCATAATGATGTCAGGGCCCGCCGCGCCGATTGGCCCTCTTGGTATCCGTGGCTGCTTGGGTCTTTGATGCATTGAATTGGACCAAATTTATCTCGCTCCAAGTTTGAACTTTTTCCAGTTCTTGATTAATTGCTGTAATCTGCTCCTGTCTGCGGTGATAAGTCAGTCGCTGGTAAAGGGTGTTCTGATCTAAATTGGGAGACAAGGGTACTGTCATCTGCAAAACTGTAAACAGGATTTGGTTTGAATCGCATCCTCACGATACCATCATAGTGATATGAAACGTGAGTTGTAGTTTCCCCTTGTTCTCGGCAGAACTTACATAGGATTCAATTCAATTCAGGCAACAATGGCCTATTGGCAGACCTACCATGATCCTGACAACCTTTGCACTGTGGCTAAGTAGGTCTGCTGTTAGCCTTGAAGATAGATTCTTAACAAATCCATTAGCTTGTCTCTGCCCTGGTTGGATAATCCACCATTTCTGAAACTCCATTGCTTTCCGTTTTTAATGGATGTCCTAATAACAAGGCTGGCTACCACACAAATCGATTCTGGCCTACTATAGTACCCAGTGAGCCTTCGCTGGCTATTGCATCGTCCTTTCCGTTGCTTATGTAGTCTCTATGCTCCCAACCCAAGCTAGCTTCACTTCATTTTGACTACCAAGCTCGTTCAGGAATTTGCAGCACCAGCTGATAGGGATCAGATTAGATGTTACACTGTTGGCCAAATTGACTTTAGTGATGCCTGATTGTCGGAGTAGAGGCCCACCGTCTTGCTGGTAGTATTTCTCTTCTCGATTTCCTTAGCGCAGTGTTCTATCGCCGTTATATCTTCCTCCTTTGATTCATATACCGGTTCCGTCTCCTTGGTCGGTCTTTGAGTCGTTAGTATACCAGATGAGCTGTACCCTTACTGGTGGGCCTTTTTCCAGTAGTCCCTGTCTTGTATTTTTTGATTATAAAATTATTTTCAAACCCGTATGCTGGAGTGGCATACTCTCTGAATTACCTTAAGGCAGACTTACCCCACAGGACCTAGAGTGTCAATGGCATTGTATGTGCTTGAGCGACCTTGGAGATGATCGTCATTGCCTTGCCCTAGAGTGAATTTGACATTGAATAATGGAGACAAGAGATGTGTGATGAAAAATATAGAAAATGTCCTGTTAATTCGGAATCATATTCTAATTTGCTGCAAAGGATCATACCTTGAAGAACCTGAAGCCAACCAGGATTATGAAAAAACATTCTAGAGCAAACTCTAAGTGAAACAATCGAGGAATCTGAAGCAAAAGATAAGTTTTTAGATAGGGTAGTACAAGAAAAGGAGAATATATTTAGAGAAGCTGTAAGAATTGAATCTGAATTGATGAAGTTATTAGAGGAGAAAAAGAGCCAAATAAGATTTCTTGAATTGGAAATTAAGGACTTAAGGAATTCAGTTAATAAACTAGAATGCCCAAAAAGCACATTCAATCGGGAAATACAGATGATTTTATTAAAAAAAGAAAGTTCTAGTCAGACGGAAATAGTTTCTCTCCAAACAGAAAATAAGTTAGGAAAAACAGGAGCTACTCTTTGTCAGAAAAAATCTATTCATTCGCAGACAGAAAATAGGTGTCTAACTTACAATTCACAAGAACAATTAACAAAAAATGCATGCACGCAGACAAAGAAATACTCAGATACTGTCTTAGTCAAAGCTCTTGTCCATTCAGAGCCTAAGAAAGAAAAAAAAGGGCATAACAAAACGATATCAGCAGAATCCCGAATTAGTCAAAAGTCCACAAATTATAACGAAAAGAATCTTAATGTTCCTCCAAAACAAAAAAGGATTATAATCCTGACCGACGAGCATGGAAAGTATTTGCGGCAGAAATGGACTGAGGATGAAAAAATGCAGGGATACGAGATTGAAGCCATGGTAAAGCCTAGAGCAAGATTGGAATCAGTAGTTGAGGACATTGAAACTAAGGTAAAAGACTATGCATTAGAAGATTATGTAATTATCTTAGCAGGAAAGAATGATTTAGACTTAAATTTAAAACCATCTTTTAAACTAATTGCAGAAAAAATAAAAAAATGTTGTCGATAGGGCAAATATGTATTATAATTCTAGCATAACGTTTATTGACGTAAATAACTTCAAAGGCTTTAAACTTTCGAACTTTAAAATCACTCAAAATCTGACCAAAGTGGTTCAACCTCAAAGTAACGGGAATATTAGGGTGATAACAAAGTATAAATATAGTGGCAAAGAAAAGTCAAACAATTTAGATGTTACCACTGAAATTGAATCTGGTAAACTAGGTAACTGTCACGATACCAGTATTGAGGTAATTGATTTGTCCGACAATGATCTCTCGGAAAATCATGAGGCAGTTAACTCCTCGTTAAATAATGTCTTAAATATGGGATTTACTTCTGGTTATACCACAGATCACCTTTCGCTCTCTTACGACTATAATTTTTATTCCCAAATTTTTGCCAAAGCCTGGCAACATAAATTGTTACAAAAAATTTGTAAGTTTCTTTGACCAACCGGACTGGTTCGCATGGCACCTTAATGTTCAGTCAATTGACAACAAAGTGGACTTCATCCACCTTACCTTAGCAAGTTTTCCTAAAATACCAACAATTCTCTGTTTTACTGAGCATTGGCTTTCATCGGAACAAATAAAATATATAAATATAGAAGGTTATATAATGGTAGATGCCTTGTGCAGAAGCAGTAATGAACACGGGGGTCTGTGATTTATGTTATTGACGAATATTTGGAAATTACCAAACCCTTGACAAAAATTAGTCAGCTTTCAGTAAAACGGGTTATAGAGTGTTGTGCCTATTCAGTTTGACAACTATTGTGTGATACATTTGTATTAATAGAAGATCCGAGCTAAAAACAATCTTCACCCATCTGTTTAATAGATGAAAAGTATTTTATATTCAATTTTATATATTAAAAAATATATCACGAGTGGGTTGGCTAAAAAATTCTTGGCAAGACTATAATTAATTAAAAATTGAAAATTGACTTTTTATTATGCATTGCACTCATAAGTTTAACGAATAAATTTAATACCAATCGAAAGTGTGGAGCCTATAGAAAATGCAAACGTTGGGTTGTCTATTTTTTTTCTGGCGTAACTACTGGGTTGGCAGGTATAAACAGGTATATTGCTACTAGTTATTTTCACTCATTTGTTTAATAAATAAATCTTATATCAAAATGAGCGCTGTTTTATTGCGAACACGACGATATAGGGTTGGCTGCAATAAAACTGGTTTGAATGGCGGTTGGCGAATTTTTAAAAGTTAAATTTTGAGGCGGCTGGAAACTTGCGACAAAGAGGTCCGAGCTAAGTATCCCATACAATAGAAAAGGACGCAGCGTTACAGCTGTGCGTGGCGCGACCGTCGGCGTCGGATAAAAGAAAGCGCGCATGCTTTTTGTTCATGCAATAGAGAACGACAGCGATACAGTAAGACACTGAAAATTATTTTGGAGCAACTGGTAGTAGATTTGAAAAAACAATGATAAATATATAATAAATTAAACAAATATAATCAAAAAAGGAACGAACAAAATATACTAAGGATCTTGTATTACGTACAAAAATTTTATTACAATATAACATAAATACAAAAATTATATTATTAAAAATAAGTTCCAATTAATAATTATTATTCTGTATCTGATTCATCCGAAGTAAAAGTATGATCCTCGAATTCAGTAGATTCGTTCGATTCGTCATCATTCTCTGTCATTTCAACAATATCTTGAATTTTTAAAGGCGTTTGATCCCCAATAAATCCTGTGGGTTTTAAATAATCATCTAAATGCCAACCGCATTTTTCAGGCTGCAGTTTTGTACGTTCAGAGTCTGTTGCATTGAGCCACATGGAATTGACAAAAACAGTTCGTAGAATTTTTTGCTGTAGAGATATCCAACATGGTTGTACAGTGATCGAGTCAAAACTTTGAATTTTTTTTAAAAACAGTTCACTGTTTTCTTTCGCACCATAATTTTTCATAAAAATTCGAATTCTTGCATCATTAACTCTGATCCAGAGGTTTACGCCATATATTTTTGCTGTAAATTCTTGAACAATGTCCATTTTTTCATTAATGAAAATATCAGCTTCATCAGTTAATGATGCAAAAGTTGTTTGATACTTTTGATTCTAGGAAAATATTTTAAATGGTCTAATTTTTCCTTTATTATAAAATGCTGCCGTATAATCGCAACCTGTGTATGCATGAAAAGCAGGAAGACTTTTATATAATGTGGGTCCCAACTTCAATGCTAAATCGAGGCAATTAATGCAATTAAGGTGTTGACTAGACTGCCTCTTAGTCGCTGAAGTAGCTAACCAAATCGCAGATTGTGAAATTTTGTGCATATTTCCGAGCAAAATTACCAAAACATCAGTGTCAGAAGCTTTTGCATCATTAACTTATGAAGCTGATATTTTCATTAATGAAAAAATGGACATTGTTCAAGAATTTACAGAGCAAAGTTTACAGAATTAAAAATAGTTGATTCACTCCGCGCCATCGTCAAATTCCACTCCGCCCCTCCCCGCCTGCCCGGTAGACTGGTGCCAGTCTATAGTGGAGGGCTAGGTAATTTAAGTTTATTTAAAATTTGTTTACGGTCCGGCGTATAGGGTGAGATTTCAAAAATAGCGGTTTGTTTTTGGTGGACTTCTGAGTCAAATGTCTAGTCGAAAATCGAAATATTTGTTCAGTAGTTGATTGTGAAAGACGAATGGCAGACAATATATCGCTCTTTAGGTGCCCAAAAGGGTAGGTATGTATTAGTTTATTATAAGCTTTTATTTAACTTTATTTGTATGTTTGGGTCAAATCTTATAGTTAAATTTGTCCTACTTCCCATCAATGTTCAATATTAATATCGATTTATAGTGAGTACAATAGCGTATGTAATAAAAAAATACTTGCAGGTGTCAAGCCTGGAAAAGTGCCTTAGAATTTATAGGATCCCACAAATATGCGAATGATACACCAATGTAATGTCATAGCCGTATTAGAATGTGTGGTTTGCATTTTAATGAAAACAGTTTTGCAAATTCTTCTAGAAGGTGTATACATTCATATGCTGTTCCATCAACCGTGTTACCAACTAAAAAAGGCAATTTTAATCAGATTTTGTGCATTTGCAAAATAATGTAAGATGGGTGCAAATATAGGTTTATCTAAAAGTCTATTACTTTAAATTTTGTGCTAATTAGTTATTGTGGTAAAATTAACGAAATATAAAAATTGCTAAAATGTAGACAATTAGTTTTGCAAGACTTTTTCCAAAATAATTTGTAAAGTTTTGCAAAACTATGATGTAGTTCATCCCCAAAATAAATTAAAATAAAGAATTTTGCACGGGGTATTAAATTTCATTCTTGAAGTAAAAGATAATATATTTTACAAATTTTATTTAAATATGCAATCGTATTTACCGTAATTTCTTTAAAATATGCTGAATTTCATCTTTTTTTGTGACTTCACAAAATATATTTTTCAAAATTTTAATGAAAACATATTTCATTATTTAAATTCCTCCATTTATTACTTACTAAGCGGGAAATTTTACTATATGTTGCCCAATAGCGCTTTGACCGAAGTAAATCGCGTCAAACTCGGCTCTTATTGCCTCAATACCCCCCACATTTTTTTACGTCCTCGGCTCGCCTTTGATATGACGATTTCATTGAATTGGCGCTTAGTGCACCAACTTATATTTTTAATTCTGTAAACTTTGACCAGAGTTAATGATGCATGAATTCGAATTTTTATGAAAAATTATGGTGCGAAAGAAAACAGTGAACTGTTTTTAAAAAAAATTCAAAGTTTTGACTCGATCACTATACCACTATGTTGGATATCTCTACAGCAAAAAATTCTACGAACTATTTTTGTCAATTCCATGTGGCTTAATGCAACAGACTCTGAATGTACAAAACTGCAGCCTGAAAAATGCGGTTGGCATTTAGATGATTATTTAATCCAACAGGATTTATTGGGGACCAAACGCCTTTAAAAATTCAAGATATTGTTGAAATGACAGAGAATGATGACGAATCGAACGAATCTACTGAATTCGAGGATTATACTTTTACTTCGGATGAATCAGATACAGAATAATAATTATTAATTGGAACTTATTTTTCTATAATATAATTTTTGTATTTATGTTATATTGTAATAAAATTTTTGTACGTAACACAAGATCCTTAGTATATTTTGTTCGTTCCTTTTTTGATTATATTTGTTTCATTTATTATGAATTTATTATATATTTATCATTGTTTTTTCACATCTACTACCAGTTGCTCCACAATAATGTTCAGTGTCTTACTGTATCGCTGTCATTCTCTATTGCATGAAGAAAAAGCATGCGCACTCTCTTTTATTCGACGGTCGCGCCACGCACAGCTGTAACGCTGCGTCCTTTTCTAGCGTATGGGATACTTAGCCCGGACCTCTTTGTCGCAAGCTTCCAGCCGCCTCAAAATTTAACTTTTAAAAATTCGCCAACCGCCAGTCAAACCAGATTTATTGCAGCCAACCCTATATCGTCGTGTTCGCAATAAAACAGTGCTCATTTTGATATAAGATTTATTTATTAAAAAAATTAGTGAAAATAACTAGCAGCATATACCTGTTTATACCTGCCAACCCAGTAGTTACGCCAGGGAAAAAATAGACAATCCAACGTTTGCATTTTCTATAGGCTCCATATTTTCGATTGGTATTAAATTTATTCGTTAAACTTATTAGTGCAATGCCTAATAAAAAGTCAATTTTCTATTTTTAATTAATTATAGTCTTGCCAAGAATTTTTTAGCCAACCCACTCGTGATATATTTTTTAATATATAAAATTTCATATAAAATACTTTTCATCTATTAAACAGATGGGTGAAGGTCGTTTTTAGCTCGGATCTTAGACTATATCGTCCACCCTCTGGTGACTTCAGTATCTTCATTAAAGTTTTGTCCGTAATTTTAACAAAGGCATGTCAGGTGACCAATAGCCTTATACTATGTGGAGATTATAACATTAATTATTTTAAGGATACTATGCGGAGAAAAATTCTGACTGATGTTTTCAGTTCATTTAATCTTATTTCACTGATTAATCAACCAACAAGGATATAGGTGGTGAATGGCAAGACAGTTTGTACGGCGGTTGATTATGTTGTTTCAAAATGTAATTCAGTAAGCAGCATTGTTTTTGATGCTGGATACTCAGATCATTTAAGCCAATTTTCATAAGGAATCTCCTAAGCAATCACTGTTCTTTCCTACTGTTTCGTTTAGGGCTTTTAATGATTGCAGTAGAGCAGAGGTTAAGTTTAGATTTAGTGCTTTTAAAGCCAAGGATCTCTTTCAGACTAATGTTAACGATATGTTCGGTAATTTTTTTGGGTTTTTTATGTGGTGTTTTGAAGTTTCATTTTCTTTGAAACACAAACAAATACGTGCGAGATCCGGAAGGATTAATTTTTCGGGCGAGTTATTAAAACAAAGGGAGGAGTTGGAAAAGCTTAATTGGCTCAGAAGAAGAATAAATGATACAAATCTAGCACTTCAATACAGGCAGTTGAAAAAGATTGTTAAAACTAATATTAAAGGAGAGAAAATCTCAAACAACACGCAAATAATAAATTCTGCGGACAATAAAACACGGTCTGCATGGCAACTGATCAATAAATTAAGTAATAAACCAAAAAAGAACAGCACAGTGAAAGAAATGAATCGATCGGATGGAACAACAATAACAAGTCGAAAGCGGATTGCAGATGAATTTAGAGTCTATTTAACTAGCGTTATAAAAAATAAACTAAATTCCTTCTTTGGAAAACTATCGACTTATTGTACCTATTCGAAGCATATGTCAAGTACTATGTTTTTTTCACCTATTACACCTACTACACCTCGCGAAATTATTTCTTGTTTGCCCAATAAAAAATCTATTGGGCCGGATAACATTCCTATTATGATTATGAAAGACAGCAAAGAGGAATTATCCGAGGTTCTTTCCATAATAATAAACAAGTCTGTTGAGGAAGGTGTTTTTCCAACCCAATTAAAGCAAGCTAAGATTATTCCAGTGCACAAAAAGGGTGCACTCAGCAATACTGAGAATTATAGACCGATTGCCGTATTGAGTGCCATTTCAAAAATTTTTGAAAAAGATATTTATCAAAGAACAGTAGAGTTTTTTGACGCTCATAATATTATGTCACCTAGCCAACATGGTTTCCGAAAAGGGTTTTCCACGGAAAGTGCAAGCGTTGATTTAGCTCAATATGTTTTTGATTGCATGGATAGAAATGAATGTGTGGTAATTTTGTTGTTTGACCTGACCAGGGCCTTCGATAGTGTTGACGCGGGGTTCGTCTCGATAAAATTGGATAGGCTGGTAATCAGGGGAAACATAAATAGTCTGTATAGTTCTTATCTTGCTGAAAGGCCATTTTTCGTTAAAATTGGCTCAGAACAGTCTGATGTTTATAGGGAACTCCGCAGGGGAGTGTTTTGGGCCCACTTATATTTACAGTTTTTAACAATGATCTGCCGGACTTTGTCAAGAGTGCGAAATTGTTTGTGTACTGTGATGACATTACTGCTGTTATCTCTGATCCCGATCCTGAGATTCTGCGTACAAAGGTGCAGGCATGTTTCCAAGAATTAGCTACTTGGTGCAAGAGCAACAAACTGATGCTAAACAATGCTAAAACACAAGTTATAGAAATCTATAACAGGCATAGGTCATCCAATAATCTTATTTTTAATTGAGGCAACAAATTTCATGTTCAGATTCTGTGGGGTTTCTAGGAATAAGAATAGATAAAAATATGAATTGGGGTGAACATATTGATAAAATATGCAAGAAATTGAATCAAAGCGCATTCCTTCTTAACCAGTTAAGAAATTCATTAGGGAGTGACGAACTTATGCAAGTGTACTATAGCTCTGTACATAGTGTGAGTGGGTATAACATTGTACTTTGGGGTAGGGCGAGAGAAGTAGAGAGGGTATTTGTGGCTCAAAAACGCATTGTTCGAATCTTCTCTAATATACCATTAAGACATTCCTGCAGGAAAACTTTTAAAACCAAAAAAATCCTAACAGTTGCCGGAATCTTTATTTTGAATAGCTTAATGATTATATACAAAAACAAACATCTTAGGCTAGTGGGAGACCGACATAACTACTATACTCGCGGTCGTAAGAATATATTACTAGGTAAGCACTATCATGAATTTTATAAAAATTCGCCTTTTTATACTGGTGGAAAAATTTTCAACTTATTGCCAAATGAAATCAAACTATGCTCTACATTGGCAGGTTTTAGGTCTAGAGTCAGGAAGTTGTTGTTTACCAGTGCCTTCTATACAGTGGGAGAGTTTGAGACCTTTCTCGAAAGTTATGAATAGATAGTTATTCTTTTCATTATTTTGCATTATTTTGTATATATACTAAAAAGTGAATTTGATGTTGATATGTTATTGCTGGTGCAACTAATTTTATTGTCTTGTACAGAATTGTTTTAATATTTTTTTGACTTACATGTGTTTAGTTTTTTGTATTTATGTTGATCAATTATTGTTATTGTTTTTTTTGACAAAATATGTTTTTTGACATATGTCCGACTAAATTTAATATGATTTGTATGTAGTCATTGCTTCTTATGGTATGTTTGATGATGTTGATCATTCATTGCTGGTGTTTGTTATTCTGTCAACTAATTTTATGGTATTGCACAGAATTGATTTAATATTTTGACTTACATGTGATTTAGTCTTCATGTTTTTTTTATTTATTTTGATCAATTGTTTTTTTTTGACAAAATATGTTGTTTAACATATGTCAGGTTACATTAAATGTATTAAATTTGGTATAATTTAGTATATAATCGTTGCTTCTTAGAGTATATTTATGACGTTGTCTTTACTATCTTGTAATAGTTCTTTTGGACAATAAACGATGATTTGATTTGAAGGACTTCGGCTATAGCTGTAATATAGCTTGGATTGGCTAGAAAACAAATGCATTATTTTTATCGCAGTTACAAGCGTGTTTATGAATTTAACTGAAAATATAATATTTTTTATTCCAAGGGTGTTTTAGGAATTCTATATAAACTCTGTTTCATATTTCTTATTTATTATCAATGAGTAATTCAAATCAAACTAATTGAATTTGTTGAGCGGAAAAGGATATCATTACTAATAGTGACGATATACGATTAGTAAAGGATTTGTACATGTATTGTATAACTTCACAACTCTCTGATGCGACGCAATAAATTGTTAACTCGAACTCGGAAACTCAGCTCTAATTTCGACTTCTCTAGGAGTTTTAAATCAAATTTCGACAATTTGCAGTGCTCTAATACCTCAAATTCCGACGAAGTTTAGATTGCTCCAGTCGCCGGACGGCCTAGATTATCGACGTCTTATTTTATCGTCAAACTCTTAAAATGAGTTTTAACTATTAAAGTTTGAATGTTCCCGTAGAAATATTAAAGAAAACAAAAGGCTGAGAAACTTAATCCGCCAAGTGGGCGTCCCTAAACGTTATCATTATAACGGCTCTATTAGTATTGAGAGCAATGAAAGCTGATACTGTTTGAATATATGTTTTCAAATGGATAATAAAAGGACCACTTGTTGAAAATACGTGATAAAAATGACAGTTCTGCAGAAATTCATGGCAATTTGTCAGATATTTGAAGGTCATACTTAAAAAGAAACGTGTGTGGAAGTCACCAACTCATAAAATAGAGGTAATGTTATCATGATCGTAAATCTGTTCTAGAGACCAGACCCCTGGTTTAATAGAAGATACTAAGGAATTTAATTGAATTTAAATTGTTTGAAGATTAAAATTATAATTAATACGTCTCTCTATTTATTTTTTCAATTGTTTTAATCCCTAGATATTTGGCGAACAAAACACATTGTCTTTGATGGCACGTTAATCGACGAGGCCCCCTTATCCCAACCGAAAACTATTCGGAATTTGCACTCCATTCGGCCCGTGTGAAAAGCTATTTCGGGCAAGCAACGAACTATCTGAGAAATTTAAACTAAGTAACTTTAAAATGGGAAAGTTTCGGGAACAAACAAACCCCTGGACGTGTGTTTTTGGCTTTACGTCACCATTGGGGAGCTTAAAAGGTAAAAGTTTCAATGCAGAACATGATTATCAAGGATTATTTGATTTAGAATGTTGAAAAGGGGGCGGTTTTAATTAAAAGCATAAATGTGCATAAGACTTTTAAGTCAATACTTAAACATCTTTGTGCATTTTAGGGTTGCCAATGTAGCAGATACTACTTAGTGAGAGAGGTAACGTTATGTTGTTTTCAGTTAAATCTTAAAATTTTAGTGGTTACTAACCGCAGCGCTGAAATGCGAACAGTTGCCGTACAGGAATCTGCTACTCCACAAGACGTCCCCCAGATCACAGGTAATACAGCGTGACTCCAGGCGACGAGGATCATCCGTGGTGGAATCCTGAGAAACGTATAGGTGTTTTTGGCCCGTTTTGTGCTGCTCAGTTGCTAAATACCATCTAGTAAACAAAGAAAAATATTTAAAACATTTACTCTATAGTCGAAATATTTTAAATATATTATGTTTCAAAAATTCAGGTTTTATAATGTAAATGTAGGTTATCTTAAAATGTATTTATAATAATTATGAACACAAATTAGCTAAAAATTTGCTTTCCCTAAGACATTTTAGTTCAATCATTAATTATATATTATAAAATTCACTTCCTTGATCGCATTGAATTTATAATGTAGTGAATATTGATAGGAAATATAAAAAGTTCATAAAACTTTCAATAAATTCTGGTTCAACCTGCATATTTAATCTTAATGTAGAAATGAATAACGGGTATTCAGCCAAACAGATTTATTAAAAGATATAATTTGTTTTGTACCTATCCGAGCTTCTGGTCAGTATCGTGACGTTTGTAAGGGCTAAAAATTACTTTTATATAATAATGTATAATATATTATTAATTTTCTGGTAACCTCTTCTTCTTCTTAAAGTGCCATGCAGATTCCTGCGTAGGCATCTTCCGTTTTCCCATCATATTGTTCTATTCATTGCTGCTTCACGAAGCGATTTAAAGTCATTTATTCCTGTCCACTGGCGGATGTTCCTAAACCAAGATAGTCTCTTCCACCCTCAATCTTTCCTTGCAGTATGAGGCGTTGGAAGTCATATCGCTCTCCACGTACAATATGTCCCAGATAGATCTTTCATTTCTTTATATGTCTTCCAGTCCAGCAATTCTGAGTACATCCTCATTTCTGACATGGTCCGTCCAGGGTATTTTAGCATCCATCTCTGTGTCCACATCTCGAATGCTTCAATTCGATTGACAGATGTTACCTTAAGCGTTCACGCTTCCGCTCCGTACAGGAGAATCGACCAGACATATCATTTAATCATCCTGTATCTGAGTTGGAGGTTTAGATTCTGATCAGTGAGGACCCTTCTCAGCTTCATACAAGCTGATCCTACATCCGATTTCAAGTTCTGTGTCACATTGGTCGTTTACAATACATCCCAAGTACTTAAACGTATTTGCTCTCCATTTAGTTCAAGGTATACATTTGGCAAGACTTCTCTTGAAATAACCATAAATTTCGTTTTATTGATGTTAATCTTTAGGCCTATCTGTTTGCTCGCCTCGTTGACCGCGCTTAGTAGGGTTTGTATATCATTGGCAATATCGGCTATTATTGGGGTGTCGTCAGCATAGCGTATGTTATTTGTCGGAATACCATTAACTTTAATACCCATAGATTTCTTTGATTTCTTTCTGAAGATATTAAAACCGAACTGACTGAACCCGCTGTGCTCCTTAAATTTTCTATAGAGTCTTGTGTGCAGGACTCGAAAAAGCAGCTTTAAAAAATGGCTCATTAGGCTGATGAGGCAATAGTCTTTACATCTTTGTGCGTTGCTCGACTTTGGCAGAGTTATAAATGTGGAGCGAATAGAGTCCGTAGGCGTGTTTCCCATGTCGTAGATATCATTAAACAATCTTACCATCATTTTCATGTTTTGTTCACTTTTTAGGTGAAAAGCTTCTGACAGCATGTTGCCTGGTCCTGGAGCTTTATCAATTTTTGATGATTTTATTGCATATAGAATTTCTCTTTCCAATAGACAGGGACCGGATGGTGAGTTGTTATTTGGGTTAGTTTCGGTTAGTCGCCGATCATTAAATAGGTTAGTTGTATCGATTTTCCACGTTTCTAGCAGCTTTTCGGGTTCTAGCACTATTTCATCTTTTTCATCTCGAATGTGAGTTATTGGTGTTTTCTTATACAGACCTGCGATCTCTTTTATTTTCTTGTGGAGATGAAAGCTCACCAATTCTGGTAAGGTGTTCAGCTTCCGTGCATCGATCCGCAAGCCACTTCTCCTTTGCGATTCTGATTTCATTTCGAATTCTCCTCTGATAGCGTCGATAGCCAGTTGCATCCTTTCGAAGCTTACATTATCTACGTTTTACCATTAGTTCTAGTATTTCCCAGTTCATCCATTCATTCCTCATTACAGTACTTTCTTTTAGTAAATGAGTGATATTGGCACTTTCAAACGCACTTTTGACGTTAGTTCAGTGTTCTTCGATGTCGTCTGTAATACTGATATTTGATAGTTGTCTATTAAAATGTTGCTCGTATTCTGACCTTATGCCGCTCTTTCTAAGTAATTGGGGGTCGATTGTTTTGTTGCTTCTTTTTCTTTTATGTTTGGATAGTCTTAGTCTGATGTCAGCACACAGGGGATTATGGCCAGATTCAATATCTGCGCCCAACAGTGCCGCGACTCTGGTTACGGTATTTCTAAATCTGCGATTAATCATCATGAAGTCTATCTGGTTTCGGACAACCCGCTATTCATTGTCTTGCGGTGACTTCCAGGTATATAACCTCCTAGGTGAGAGTTTGTACCAGGTATTTGCAATACCCAGATCATTCTCGTCGCAGAACTGGATAAGCCTTTTACCCCTGTGGTTCCTCTCTCCGAGACCCACTCTGCCCTTGCCGACCTTTGCGTTCAAGTCTCCTAGTATGATATTTATTTCATTGGACTTTGTCAATTGAAGTGCCTGCTCAATCTGTCTGTAGAATAGTTCGAATTCATCGACAGATTTCTCCAAAGTAGGAACATACACCTAGATTATATTAATATCTATGAGCCTTCCGGAGAGTCGCAAAAGAACAACCCTTTCGGAGATGGTACCGATCTTTGTAGGTTTTTCTCTAGTAGGATGCCCACACCATGACGATGGTTTCGATTTGCACCGTCTATGCCACTGTAGTAAAACACTCTGTCTTCGGCCCGTGTACTTCGCTATTTGGCCAACGTACCTCGCTGGCTCCCAGAATACCGATTTTCATTCTCTCCATCTCCTGCACCAAATTGCTGAGTTTCCCAGCCGCAAATAATATCCGTACATTTCAGGTTGCTATTTTGATATTCTTATCTAGTCGTAACTTAAAACTAGTTAAATTTAATTTTGTGATTTATACCATTTAAAAAAAATTTCTAAAAATTGTCAATCTACTTTGTTTTAAAGTAAATAATTTATAAGGTGTTAATAGAATACTTTACATTTGATGTTGTTAATTTAATAATAATGGTGAGGTGTATTGGTATATACCTGATTATCTGTGACAATAAATAAGAATAATTAGACCTTAAATCATCAATTTGAATTTTCTTGTTCAAAAAATTTGTTTTATTCTCCGAAGAAATATGAACTCCTGCTAACTGCCTGAATAGAAACAGGGGAAAAGCTTGAAGTTGAGCCATTATATAATCAGATGTGCTCGTTACCGAACATGAAGTAAAAATTTTGATTTGTTTGATATGCGCAATGGCTCGTTTTATGTATGTAAGTAGGTACCAACGAAATTTAATTACAATCTACCTAGAATGCGATTTACAATAAAGCAAATTACCAAGTGTATTACAGTTACTTCTATGGTTTACGATTACTTTATGGCAGTAACCATCGACATCGACTATTGATCCACATATCATTTTAAAAACACGAATTGCAGAAAAAATTAATAACGCATTGTAATATACAAAGCGTTTCATCTTAACTGACTATGGGTTAGTTTGGGTTAGTTTAGGTTACATAAAATTGATCTATAAAATGTTTAAATCTAAAAATGTTTCTTTACACTAATAGTTAATCAGCTGCGGGCTTACTCAACTTGTAAACGAATAAACTCGGATCTCAGAGAGGGGTGAATATCCAGCCCTCCTGGAACTTTTTCCTAACTACAAATCCTGACCAGTGCACATTTACAGTTGGTCCCCTATTAGGTACTTCCGACCATAAACTTATTACAATTGTTTGTGAACTGCCACTCCTACAGAAGGATCCCCCATGACCTCGTAAAATCTGGCATTATAATTGTGCAAACTGGGAAGGATCTAAGAGAGTTCTGACGACCCGTCAGTCTGTTCTGAAGTGATTACGCAACTAATCATCTCAGGAATGGAAGCATTCATCCCAAACTTCATCTAGTTACCGTCAAAAGGAAAGCCCTGGTTCGACAGAAGATGCGAAAGAGCCATAGCTTAGGTAGGAAACAACAAGCCTACAAGTATTGGCAGCAAAATCAGACCGCTGAAAGTCGCAGTTATTTTACCGAAGCGAGAAACGAATGCATGGCAGGAATGTCAAACTGGTGAAAGGAGTTTGATTACGGGGAGTGACGCCCCTGCCATTCCGAGTTGCCATGGGATATGGCCCATCAAATCCCATCGTCCTCCCCCAGGCTGGAGAACACCAAAGTACAAAGTCTGGAGCTGATCAATGACAGTTTGTGACAAGAGGGGCTGCATTGTATTGGCTGGCAGGAACGTCAAACTGGTGAGAGGAGTTTGATCACGGGGAGTGACGCCCCCGCCATTCCGAGTTGCCATGGGATATGGCGCATCAAATCCCATCGTCCTCCCCCAGGCTGGAGAACACCAAAGTACAAAGTCTGGAGCTGATCAATGACAGTTTGTGACAAGAGGGGCTGCATTGTATTGGCTGGTAGGAACGTCAAACTGGTGAGAGGAGTTTGATTACGGGGAGTGATGCCCTCGCCATTCCGAGTTGCCATGGGATATGGCCCATCAAATCCCATCGTCCTCCCCCAGGCTGGAGAACACCAAAGTACAAAGTCTGGGGCCGATCAATGACAGTTTGTGACAAGAGGGGCTGCATTGTATTGGCTGGCAGGAACGTCAAACTGGTGAGAGCAGTTTGATTACGGGGAGTGACGCCCCCACCATTCCGAGTTGCCACGGGATGTGGCCCATCAAATCCCATCGTCCTCCTCCAGGCTGGAGAACACCAAAGTACAAAGTCTGGAGCTGATCACTGGGGAGTGATCCAACAAACTCCATTTTTACCCCTGTCAGACTAGGGACCGCCAAAGGAATGAGTCTGAGGCCGATGCTTCGAGTGGAAGCGGCCCTAGGTGGTAGATGCATAAGCCTACTCGCATCGTCCGGTGAAAGACCACCCCACCAGAATTGGGGAGCGCTAAGTGGTTTTCCCAAATCACGTTCCGCCTCCGCGCTGGTGATCCCGGGTTTCACAGTAGGAATATATGGACATGATGGTGCTTCCAGGATCAAAATATTCCGGAGGTAAACTCCCCGGCCATTCGGATCTCCGGGCGCTGGGTGGCCCTGGGAGCCCTTCATTCCGCATTTCACAGACAGCAAAGATACCGAACCAATTTAGAATAGATTTCTGCAACATAAGAGGCCTAAATACAAACATAAATTCGGTACACCAACATCTATAAGCAAATAGACCACACATATTAGCCCTTACAGAAACACAAGTATGTTCTGCAACAACAACAGTGAACTACCTCTATCCTGGTTACGACTTACATACCCGATTTAGATATAAGTTCGGAATATGCCTTTTTGTCCGAAGCGACCTTTCATGTCACCGCGAGGAAACACTCGAACCGAACAACCTTGACGTCATGTGGCTCAAGTTCACCGCCAAGGGATTAACCAAGTTTATATGTTGTCTCTATCGCCCTCCGAGCGATAGAGCCTACCAAAGCTTTTTCTCAACACTAGCTACCACCTTTGACTCAATACAGGTCGATCACCCCAGTTCAGAAATAATCGTTCTGGGAGACTTCAATGCCCACAACACCAACTGGCTCAAACATCACAACAAGACCGACAACGAAGGTAGAGAGGCTGAAGCATTTGCCATCAGCTGCGGGCTTACTCAACTTGTAGACGAACCAACTCGAATCTCAGAGAGGGGCGAATTCGCCGCCCTCCTGGATCTTTTTCTGACCACCAATCCTGACCAGTACAAGGTTACAGTTGGTCCGCCATTAGGTACCTACGACCACAAACTTATTACAACGGTTTGTGAATTGCCACTCATACAGAAGGATCCACCATTGCCTCGCAAAATCTGGCATTACAATTCTGCAAACTGGGACGATCTGAGGCAGTCTTACCTAGATTTTCCTTGGCTCGACGTCTGCTTTGCCACTGACGACCCATCAGACTGCTGCGAAGAGATCATGCAAGTAATCTCCTCAGGAATGGAAGCATACATCCCAAATTCCATCAAGTTACCATCAAAAGGAAAGCCCTGGTTCGACAAAAGATGCGAAAGAGCTGTAGGAAGGAAACAGCAAGCCTATAAGTACTGGCAGCAAAATCAGACCTCTGAAAATCGCAATTATTTTATCGAAGCGAGAAACGAGTGCAAGCGTGTGATCGACGAAACTAAGGACAAACACAATCAAAGGATCAGGGATAAACTTTTGCAATGCCCCATTGGCTCCAGGAATTTCTGGTCGGTAGCAAAGGCAGTAAGTAACAACTTTACAAAAACGTCTCTCCCACCTTTGACAGACGAACGTGGCATCACGGCGACTACAGCCAAGGAAAAAGCAAACATGCTCGCCAAAATCTTTTCATCGCACTCTACCTTAGACGTGCCCCAAAGCAAGACTCTCCCCACTATACCGAACATCAACACCACCATGGCAGAAGTCAAGTTTTCTCATCGTGATATTCGCAAAATCCTTAAAGAACTAGATACGCAAAAGGCATCAGGACCGGACGGAATACCCCTGCCATCGTGCTAAAGAACTGCGCCAACGAACTAACACCTGTTTTTTCCAGGCTTTTTTCTCTTTCTTACAGAAAAGGGATTTACCCATCCTCTTGGAAAGTCGCTCGAGTGCAACCTGTTCCAAAAAAAGGCAAGAAAACCACGCCCTCAAACTATCGCCCGATTGCCTTGCTTCCAATAATCTCCAAAGTCATGGAACGTGTAGTCAACCAGCAACTACTCAAATACCTCGAGAACAACAGAATAATCAGCGATAATCAATACGGCTTTCGCAAAGAGAGATCGACAGGAAATATATTGGCCTATGTCACTCATATATGGAGTAGGGCAATTGAAAACTATGGAGAGTCTCGAGCGATTGCGTTGGATATTTCAAAGGCATTCGACAGAGTTTGGCATGACGGACTGCTCAACAAACTGCCGTCCTTGGGACTGCCCGCCTCTCTCTGCAGCTGGCTGGCCAGTTTCCTTAAGAACCGATCCCTACATGTTGCAGTCGATGGACACATCTCGGACACATTCACCATCAACGCGGGCGTGCCTCAGGGCGCAATACTTTCACCAACTCTGTTCCCCATCTATATTAATGACCTGCTGATCGAAACGAATAATCCTGTTTACAGTTTTGCAGATGACAGTACCCTTGTCTCCCACTTTAGATCAGAAAAACCCTTACCAGCGACTGAGACTCATCACCGCAGACAGGAGCAGATTACAGCAATTACTCAAGACCTGGAGAAAGTTCAAACTTGGGGCGACCGAAACTTGGTCCAGTTCAATGCAGCAAAGACACAAGCAGCAACGTTTACTAAGAGGGCGAATACAGCGGGCCCTGACATCATTATGGCAGGATCGACCATTCCTTCATCCTCGTCAATCGGGCTGCTGGGTGTCTCGGTCAACAGCAATATGTCATGGCATGACCATGTTGCTAACATCGCAAAATCAGCCTCCCAGAAGCTTGGTGCGCTATTTCGCAACAAAAAACTCTATACACCGCAGCAGTTGCTCTTGTTGTACAAAGCGCAAATAAGACCGTGCTTAGAATATTGCTCACATATCTGGGGTGCCGCACCAAAGCATACCCTAAAGCTGCTGGATTCCATTCAGAAGAGGGCTGTGCGTCTCATCGGCGATCCGGAGTTAACCCGGAATCTGGATAGTCTGGAACATCGCAGACATGTGGCCGAGATGTCTCTGTTTTACAGATACTTTCATGGCAGATGTTCCCAGGATCTGGCCCGCATAATCCCGCCCCTGGCAACTCCTGTCAGGCAGTCCCGACAGACGGCAGGAGCGCACCAGTTCGTCGTACAACTATAAACACCTAGAGCATCGCTTTACCAGAACTCCTTTGTCTGGCGCACTGCATCACTGTGGAACTCACTTCCAGGACATCTGTTTCCCACTAATTACAACCTACAAATATTCAAGAACCGTGTCAATCAACATCTTCGCACACACACCGCTCGTCGAGCGCCATAGGATCTACCTTTAGTGTGTGTGCCACTGCCATAAAAAAAAAAAAAAAAACGTGTGATTGACGAAACTAAGGACAAACACAATCAAAGAAACAGAAATAAACTTTTGCAATGTCCCAGTGGCTCCAGGAATTTCTGGTGGGTAGCAAAGGCAGTAACTAACAACTTTGCTAAAACGTCTCTTCCACCTTTGATGCGGCTACAGCTAAGGAAAGAGCAAACATGTTCGCCGAAATATTTTCATCGCACTCGACCTTAAACGCCCACCATAGCAAGGCTCTCCCACACGATATCCAACATCAACACTACCGTGACAGAAGTTAAGTTTCACCAGCTTCACATTTGTAAAATCCTCAAAGAACTAGATACGCAAAAGCCATCAGGGCCGGATGGAATACTTGACAACGTGTTAAAGAACTGCGCCAACGAACTAACACCTATTTTTTCCAAACTTTTTCCCTCTTACCGAAAAGGGATTTATCCACTTTTCGGAAAGTCGTTCGAGCACAAAAAAGGCAAGAAAACCATGCCCTCAAACTATCGCCCAATTGCCTTGCTTTCAATAATCTTCAAAGTCATAGAACGTGTAGCCAATCAGCAACTATATAAGTACCTCGAGACCAACAGAATATTTAGCGATAACCAATACGGCTTCCGCAAACAGAGTGTGGTAGAAAAAGGGTGAACTGAGTAGCTCAGGAACTACCACTGCCGGTCTCAAGCCCCGAAAAACGAGGAGGGTTGGGCAAGAGATTAGCAACCCCTTCCCGGAAATAAACCCAAGTTAGGAGAACTGCAATCAGTCTCGGAATCGGACAGATAAGCTAAGATGACCTTGCAAAAGAAAAACAGACATGAACCTAGGATCATGGAATGTATTAGGCTTATATAGGTCGGGGACAGCCCTTCACGCCATACAGCAGATGGAGAAGTCTCAAGTGGATATTACTGCGGCCGAAGAAGCGAGATGGCCAGTCGGGTAATGTAAAAGTGAGCAAGTCAGTAATGTTCTTGAGTGGCAGCTCACACAACCGATATGAGATTGGAACGGGATTCGTAACAGCAGAGCGATCCCTTTTAAGCCAATAAGTGAAAGAATCTGCTATATAAGAGTAAAAGGTCAATGGTATAACTTTTTGTTCATATCAGCACATGCCTCTACTGACGAGAAGGATAAAGAAACCAATGATATATTTTATAATCAACTAGAACAAACAATAGATGAAGTACCCAAACAAGACATGTTAATGATGTGGGGAGACTTTAAGGCAAAAAAATCGGGAAGGAACATTTTTTAAGACCACAGATTGGCCAGCATAGGTTACACGATGTATCAAACGATAACGGGCTGAGGCTGGACCATTTCTTAGTTAAAGCCAAAGTCAGGGCAAGAATTTCCACGCTAAAGGCTAATATAACGGCCCCAAAAACAAAATGAAATACCGAAAAACTCTCTGCAAGATGATGTTGGAGAAAAGAAACTGAGCAAGACAAAGTGTGCTACAAAGAAGAACGGGCGAAAATATACTACAATATGGCCAAATAAAGTATCATAACCACTAACAAAAATTAAATAGTGGATGAGTGGAAGCATTATCTTGACAAGCTCTTAAACATAGATCAACAAAATGAACTTACTACAACTGAATACCAAACTGCAGAACCCTCACTAGAATACCCTACATATGAAGAAACTATCAAAGCTATCAAATAGTCAAAAGTAACAAAGCACCAGGCAAAGACAACATACCAGCAGAGCTGCTTAAATTTGGAGGAGAAATACTACACAGGCATCTACGTAGACTTATTAGTCTTATATGGAATCAGGAGGAAATACCAGATGAGTGCAAAAAAGCCTCATCATTCCTATCCATAAAAGGGGGATAGATCAAAATGTAGTAACTATAGAGGGATATCTTTGATCAACGCATCAACATACTGTTGGAATGCATTAAACTCATCATAGAGTCAGACATAGGAGACTACCAATGTGGATTCCGTAAAAGTCGATCTAGCGTCGATCAGATATTTACAATAAGACGAATATTAGAAAAATGCTGGGAATTTAACAGAGAAATTCATCAGCTGTTTATCGATTTCAGACAAGCATACGATAGTTCTCTAAGAGCTAAGCTGTGGGATGCAATGGTAGAACTAGGAATCCCCAAAAAGCTGATCAATCTAACAAAGATGTATGTCAACGGCTCAAAAGTGTCAGACTCGTTTGAGGTGTCTAGTGGCTTGAAGCAGGGTGATGTGCTCTCCCCTATACTCTTCAATATTGCCTTCGAAAAAGCCATATGAGCGGTGGAAATAACCATTGTGGTCTTTGGCATCGATGGCCCAAGAATCCTACTGGCTTCTGCCGACGACATTGACTTGGTTGGAAACACCGTGATAATGGTGAAAAAACTATTTATTAAAGTTAAAAACAGGTGGAAATAATGGGTCTTCAAATTAACGAGGACAAAACGAAAATGGCGAGAAGAGATATGATGAGGCAAAACGTTACAATAGGAGAATACAGTTTCGAGAGAGAAACAAATTTTAATTATCTTGGGGCCACTATCATCGAGGAAAACAGTGTGTCCAACGAAATCAAAGTAAGAATCCAGTGCGGCAGTGGATGTATGTACGCTCTAAAAGTAGTTCTTGCCAGCAAAAATCTATTCCGAGGATCAAAAATTACAGTATATAATCATACGACCAGTTGTTATGTATGTACAAGAGTGAGATATGGAAAGGAAAATGGGCAAGTGTTTTGAACGAAAGGTTCTGCGTAAAATCTTTGTACCATGCAGAGTTCGAAGAACAGGGCAGTTCCGACCAAGAACAAACAACGAACTGGCTGATCTCTATGAAGATCCAGATATTGTAAAATAAATTAAGGCGGGACGGCTAAAATGGACTGGACATGTACACCGACAACCAGACTCTAGATTTAACAAGAGGTTTGGGAACAGAATCCAGAAGAGCGAAGATTTCTGGGGAGACCACGTATGAGATGGAGATAACATCGTTGCAGATCTGAGAGCGATGGGAATAGAATACGATCCTGAATTGATGCACGAGAGAGATAGATGGAGAATGATCGTGCAGTCAGCCAAGACCCTCCAACGGTTGTAGAGCTATAGAAGAAGAAGAAGAAGAAATAGAGATCGATCGGAGATATATTGGCCTCTGTCACTCATATATGGAGTAGGGCAACTGAGAACTACGGAGGATCTCGAGCGATTGCGTTGGATATTTCGAAGGCATTTGACAGATTTTGTCATGATGGATTGCTCAAAAACTGCCTTCCATTGGACTGCCAACGTCTCTCTGTTTCCCTTAGAACCGATCTCTGCATGTTGCAGTTGATGGACACATCTCAGACACATTCATCATTAATGCGGGAGTGCCTCAAGGTACAATACTGTCACCAACTCTGTTCCTCATCTATATCAATGACCTGCTGACCGAAACCAATATTCCTGTTTAAAGTTTTGCATATACAGTACCCTTGTCACCCAATTTAAATAAAAAAACCCTTTATCAGCACCTGAGACTTATCACCGCAGACAGCAGCAAATTACAACAATTAATCAAGATCCACAGAAAGTTTGAATCTGAGGCGATAGGAATTTGGTCCAGTCCAATGCAGTAAAACCCCAACCAGCCACGTTTACCAAGAGAGCCAATACCGCGGGCCCTGAAATCATTATGGCAGGATCGACCATTCCTTCATCCGCGTCAATCGGACTACTGGGTGCTCGGTCAACAGCAATATGTCCTGGCATGACCACGTTGCTAACATCGTAAAATCAGCTTCGCAAAAGCTTGGTGCCCTATTTCGCAACAAAAAACTGTATACACCGCAGTGATCTTGCTCTACAAAGCACAAACAAGACAGTGCTTAGAATATTGCTCACCCATCTGGGATGCCGCACCGAAGCACACCCTAAAGCTGCTGGATTTCATTCAGAAGAGAGCTGTGCATCTCGTCAGCGACTTGGAGTTGACCCGAGATCTGGATAGTCTGGAACACCGCAGACATGTGTCTGATATATCTTTGTTTTATAGATATTTTCACGGCAGGCGTTCCCAAGATTTGGCCCGCAGCAACTCCTGTCAAATAGTCGCGACAGACGGCAAGAGCGCGCCCGTTTGTTGTACAGCTGGGAACACCAAGAACGTCGCTTTACAAGGACTCCTTTGCCTGGCGCACTGCATTACTGTAGAACTCACTCCCAGGACATCTGTTTCCCCTAATTACAACCTACAACTACTCAAGAGCTGTGTCAATCAACATCTTCGCACACACACAGCAGTGCTTTCAAAACGGAATATATAGTTGGGTTTGAAAAGTTTATGGAGTAGAAATGCAAACTGTTTAAATACTCTCTAAATTACAACCTCTCATTCCTTAGTGGCATTATTGTAATAATTATATGCACGAATACAACATATGCAGTTGTCAATGATGTTATGTATAAACATTGAAACGTGAACTTTTTGATATCGTTTTAGTGTCGTATGCTTGGAAAAAGGTTTATGGGGATACAGTGACAAATCTTCCCACTTTGAGTGTTATATTATATTATTGTAGAACTTAATATTTCAAATTATTTTATAATATATGATACCGATTTAAAATTTTCATATATGTAGAACAATTGGAAATCGTATGCAAGGTGATACTATATTCACACCCTTTCTTAGTTTTTGTGCTCATAATTTTAGACATGAAATGAAAGATGAACGAAGAAGGTTTGTTGATATTTTGCATAAAACTTCTACGAAAAATATTAAGATAATGTTAAAAAATTCATGTCCCGTGTCGCGTTGAGTCTTGAAGGTAAATAATAAAAACTATTAAATTTAGGCATATAGATATAGATAAAGTTAAGTAAAGTTGTGCTGCATTACTTATAGCAACTTATTGATAAAAGAATGTGTTGCATTTAACTTTACACTCAAAGTTTTAATTATTTTAATTAATTTAGTGATCTTCTAATTTGTATTTTATTTAAAACGAATAAACTTACATTAGTCCAAACAACTTGCTAATATTCAAATTACTTATATGTGTTTTTATTCACTGTCGAATTGCTAGGAAACGTTTTCAATATTACACAGGGGGTGTTAATTTTGTATTTATCTTCTTTAGAACACGTTTTTAAGGGCTCGCTTGTTCTTAGAATGTATTTACAACTAAATTTTTATTAAAAAACAACACGCGATAATATTAGTAACAACAAACAAATAAAGGTTAAATGAAATGATACGTTTATCCAATTTCTCATAATACCAAAAATCAAAGTTTTTAAATCCGAAAACAATAAAATAACAATGCATGGAAGGATCGCTACTTACATTAGATGACTAGTAGTGTCCCAAGCCACGATTTTACTGACTTCGTGCGGCCCATGACTAAGCACAGCTATATGTTGCTGAGTCACCGTTACATGCTTAATGTGGGTGTAGGTTTCTCTGCTCCCCTCTTGAACATGAGCCAACATTAAAAAGCTATCGCCGTCCGGGGAAAATATCGGATGCTCTTGCACTTCGAGCCACGACCTTTCGAGGGCTCTTTCCGTATGTGTCTAAAATTACACAAAAATAGGCATTAGTTGCATCTTTAATCGAAGGGCGTTATTCATATTCCTTAGTTAAATAAGTTAAAATCATAAAATTTGATATATTTTCAAAACGCCTCATCTATTAATGGTTGGTATCTATGCGTATTTTTCTTAGTAAACTAAATATTAAATGAGACAACCTATCTATTATACGTTATACTTTCCGAGAGTGAGTATTGTATTTTAGATATAGTTTGGTTAAGGTGATAGCAGAGAGGAAGAAAACTTAAAAGGAGAGGCGATAAGCGTCGGTACCTTTCATGTTGGTGTACCCATTTTTCGTGACCTTGACTCGGCTCCGTTGATAGCATTACCAATAAGTAGCATAAAATTAAACGTTAAAACAAATTAAAATAGAAAAGCACAAGAAGTATCAGAAATCTTTAAAATATATTCTCTAATATCGATAAAACATAAGAAGTCGCAAATATTCGTTTCCGAACTAACGATAGAAATGAAACTCTGACTGACAATGACAATAATTTTCTTTGTAGTTAGTAGTGTGTTAAAGAGAGGGAGTCCTCACGGAGAAGGTAATTTACCCCTCTGTGAGGACTCACTCTCTTTGAATTACTAAGGAGTCTCTCTCCTAATGAAATAAGTTTATGTCTCCCTGTATATGTTGACCTTGCGTTATATCGCAACCGACCCTGGTTTTTCCCCTTCCCTCTTAAATAAACTTAACAAAACTAGCAGGTCTGTATGCATCTCCTCATTTAACAGTTTAGTTTCCTATGGACCAAGTCAAATTAAGAAATCGAGTACTCAAGAGAGTCAATTCAGAAATAGATACCTATTTTGATTTCGACAATTATACCCTTTGTGCTTGGACATGCGTATACAAAATCGATTGACAGGCTGTCGCCTCTCCTTTTAGGTTTCTTCCTCTCTGGTGATAGCGCGCTATTTATCACGTGAAATACAGCAAACGAGTTTTGAAGGTCATTGAATGTTACTTAAAATTCACACATACTCGTCTGCAAACAAAACATTTACATATTTATTCCTATACGATGAGAAGTTTCAATTACACTACATCCGTACTTCAGTACGCTGGAAAACGTATAACATTTACTTTGAAACGTATTAAATTCATAAAAACGAACATTTATCCTACTTCAACTTGCAAACTTAACCAAACACTGAAAGTTTATCATGCCGTTTTAGAGAGCAAAGTTGCATTATTGTAGAGCGCGCCAACTTGAGTTTAATAATTGTAAAGGGCAGAATAAGTTTTCAACAATGCTGTTCGAATAAAATAACTTAAGTTTCATTTCCGAAGCGAGTAGTAGGTTTATTTTGTATTAGGGATGTGCGACCAGATATTTTCGCAGCTTGTTGTCGCGAAACTGAGCTTTTAACTGAAGGTTTCAGCAAACTAAAACATCGCCTGTCCTCTATGCATTTTTGAAATTGGCGAAGTACATAGCATGGATTGAGTCATTGATTCGTCGACATATGATGTTAAAGCGTTTAGAAGTTGCGTCCGGAGTAAATTTCCGTACGTAAGTTTTGGCTAACGCTGTCAATCGTTCGAAAATAAGACATTCCCGCAAATATAAACAGCAATATTCCCATGCCTATCAAAATTTTTCCACTCCCAAGATACACAATAACTACTCATACTGTTCGTACGTTACAGATGGGAAGGGTCTTAAACCCAGTGAGACAATCGGAGTTGGAACAGACATGAAAAACGTTTACTTTGCTGTTAAACAAATAATAATTGAGTACAAGGACAAGGAAAGTATATGCAAGTGCGGATATCTCTATACCTAACGATATTTGTAAAAACTAAATTGCTAGATTAAGAGCTTCCTCTATGTTTACGTAATATTCGCTTTCTTACCGCCACGAACATGATTTATGGCTTACCTACTTTATTTTACACTTTGAGATATTAAGGGCAGGTGATTAGAGCCTAAATATGGGCCGAGTTGATGCTATCTTCACCTAATTATCCACGAATCGCCGTTTAGAGCCCCAAATTAGAAATAATACGGAGATTTTTAGGGTAGAAATAGAAGAGCGAAAACGCTTCCCTATTATTGCGTAACGCTCGATAAAGGATTAACGCGTAATGCCTATTAGGCTAGTGGGATGTTTTCTCATGGTATGGTCTGATTAAATGGAATGAGCAAGTGTATAGGGAGTTAAAAATGCACCGTCAAAATTCCCAGGGTAGATTTAATTTGGCGAAAAAAAATGGAAGTGTAAATGGCCTGATAACTATTTTTAGTGTACGCTTTTTATCATATATGACTGGATGTTTTTTTTATAAATGTTTACATTATATAAATTGAAAGCAAATTTTAAGTCTTATAAATGAATGTACAGGGTGGCCCGTGTATTATGGGATGACACCTCATCTCAGAATCTACGGGGCGTACCAAAAAAGTTTAATCCAAAAGTTGTTTGGATTTACTGAAATTTTTAAAATATTATATTTTTATATATACAGAGTGATCGCATTTTCGTGGGCAAGTGTCAACTTCCTTGATTTAAATAATTATCCTGTATATTAAGGCATTTTTGAATTTCTTAGAAAATTCTAGATATAATTTATATATAGTCCGTCTAGAAAGTATCCGGAATTTTATATTTTTCCTAATTTTAATATATTTCTTTTTCGTAACATTCCAAGACAAAAGTAAAGCATCAAGTACCTTCTTCGGATAGTAGGCTACGGTCAAAATAGCATGGCAACACTATCTGCCAAACATTGTTGATTGTAAGCAGGCTTAAGATTTGTGAAATAATGTCGAAAGTAGAAAAAAGAAGAGAGGTAGAATCTTTGTATAGAAAAGGTGTTCGAACGTTATAACATTAATGTAATTGAGTGGACTCGAAAAAAGCTGAGTATATGAGACAATAAAGATGATAAAAAACGCACAGATATGAGTCCTAGATCAGTTTCGAAAAGACCGCATAGGATTTCCAGAAACATTTAAAACGCTCTAGCGGCCTTGGGACTACAAAATCCGCCCCTAAGGTTTCAAAAATTTAGCATGCTACACATCAAGGAAACCAAAAAAATCCTTGCAAAGATGATGAACGTTTTCAAGGAGATAATTTCAGCAATATTCTTATATCTGACGAAAGTTGTGTCCAGCTTGGTGTAACTCACCTAAAAATCTTATTAAGAGAACAAGTTACAGTCCAAATTCCTAAATTTTCCCATAGAAATAATGGTTTGGAGAGTAATATCACAGCGTGGTACTACACCTCTCTGTATAGTTGATGGTACCGTTAACAGTGCAAAGTATTGTTCCATTATAAAAGGTTTTCCAGAAAAAAACGGTTTATGTTTCCAGAGGGGTGGCATATTCGGCAGTATAATGCACGATGCCATATTCCTGTCTATATTTAAGCTTGAAGGCAAGAACACCAATAATTGGCATGGTAACTTTATAATTCAAGTAATAAAAATTTAAACCGAAAAATTTGAATTGTATTTTATTTTTTCCGGATACTTTCTAGACAGGCTATATAATATCCTAAACCTAAGTGTAACAGTTTTTGACATATTTTAAATATTATGTCAAAAATGATGTTTGCATGTCTAAATAACTATCAATTTATCCTATTGAAAGCCTTTATTATTTAATTGGAATTGGTTTCCTTGTAGAAGAGGTTGTACTTTAGTGGTCTGTGTTGGCATTTTTATAATAAATAAATACAGGGTGATCAAAAACTAACATTAAAATTTTAAATGAAAAATCGTTAAAGATATTTTTTTTGCAAATAGAAACTCCCTATTTTTATAATTTTATCTTATTTAGCATTAAAAATAAAGGTGACTTTGCATAAGATTGTCTATTCGAAAAACTTGTAGTTTTTGAAATATTGACAATTTAACATTTTTCTATTGTTAAAATGCTGTACGGCTTTTAAGTTTTGTTATTAGTTGGCCATGACGGCGAGGCGTGGCAAAAAAACAATCGAGCACTTCAGAAATAGCTCAATTTCTTGTCGTCTGACAACGCACCTACTTATTACCCCAGCCTGGACGATTAAGTTATTATTAAACCTTTCGTCGGGCGGGGCGCACCTGTTCTAGCAGATTCTGATACAACAGTCTTTCTTTTGCATTCAACATTTCTCTTATCTGTTACTACGCGTTGAGTTACTACTGTTCTAATTTTGAAGTCAGAATCTAGCTCATCATCCAAAAGATGATTAATTCGAAAAATCTCCTCCATTATGATATTTAAAAAAGTTAAGTGTTCAAAAGGGTTAACAGTTCATAACGTTATCAAAAATTAAAATATAAATCAATATGTTGGCTCAAAATTCGTTACACAAATATAAGTAACAAACTTCAAAGTTTTGCAAAAACCTGTATACTATAATAATTCAAATTTTAAATAGGCATGCAATATTGCAAAAATTAGAGAATAAGAATATACCTTAAGTTAACCAAAGTGAGCAAGTTTAACCTAAATATCTATATACACAAGTAGTCAATATTATGCATGGGAAATTTAATTGAGCCACCTCTCCAAATATAAAATAAAAATAAGATACAATCTAAATTAAAGTATATCGAGCCCCACGTTGGGCGCCACCTCTCTATGGCAACATTTCCTAAACCCATTTGGCAAACTTACCAATAGATTCGAACTACAACCAGTTATACAGTGGAAAGCTAGGTTTGTAGGCGCCACCTAGTTAATGAGACTCAACTAGGAAAAATCTACAATGTTATTAAATACTGAAAAGTAGTTTTTGGAGGAGTTTTGCAATAAGACATAATATTTCCCGAAAACAAATAGTTTATTCTTTCCCTACTATGAATGAGATCCCTTGATATAAAAAACAATTATACAGTACAATTTACAGCACAGATATAAACAATAAAGCAATAAGAAAAAAGCACTTACATAATATTGACTATTATTGACAATCATGTCAGATACAAACCTTAGGCAAATATACAGGGTGTAACAAAAAGGTTGGGAATAAATTTAACAGTGAATTCCTTAGCAAAAAATAATATTTTTTTTCTTATAAACTTTTGCTCTACGGATTTTCATTTTTAAGTTACAGGGTGTTAAAACATTTAAAAAAATTTCGTTTCTGCGTAATAACTTTCTAACTGTATAAGATAATGAAACGAAATTTTAGGCAGAACTTAAGTTTGTAATGTCCTAATAACAGTAAAAAAAATTGACTTTGTACCATACTCGATAAACTTTTTGCTTTCTTGATTTTCCCGTGTATGCAATGGAATGGTAAGTATTTACAAAATGTTTAATCACGGGAAAATAACAAGGATTATGAAGAAAATGCAAGAGGCAAATTTTGTTTAAAATAAAAAGGCAATTTAGAAAAATGAAGAAAAAAATATTTTTTCCAGTGGCGTACCAATTTTTTCTTTAAAAAAAGCCACGGTAATATCCGTACGCACGCCACTGAGTAAGATACAAAGTCAATTTTTTTACTGTTATTAGGACATTACAAACTTAAGATCTGTCTAAAATTTCGTTTCATTATCTTATACAGTTAGAAAGTTATTACGCAGAAACGAAATTTTTCAAAATGTTTTAACACCCTGTAACTTAAAAACGAAAATCAGTAGAGCAAAAGCTTATAGGAAAAAAAATATTATTTTTTGCTAAGGAATTCACTGTTAAATTTATTCCCAACCTTTTTGTTACACCCTGTATTGTTAAACCAATTAATGGGTTACTAAAATGATAAGTTGGTATGTAGCGCACAGGGTTTAAAATTATTGAATTTTATTCTGCCGCAAGGGTATAAAATAAGGCATGTGAAACTAGTCACTTAATATGCAGAAAATCTAAACTTTGCCAAGACAGTCTTACAAATAGGTAAATGATATTACTTACAAATCATGAATTAGGTATTTCTAATCTTAAAATATTCTCCAAATTAATACCAATATTAGTATATATGCGGTCCATGCATCTCCAAAGCACTTCAAATCATAACCTGACATTTTCAAACTTTAGCACACAATATCCAGCCAATGATAAGCAACAAGGGCATAACACGCGAGTGGTGGTTCTAACCCAAAACACGCAAAAATAGAAATCGCAATTAGGCAAAGCGATATGTGTGTGCTAGAGCGGTACTCGTGGAGAGGACCCTATAAACAATTGTTTGTTTTAGCAAAAAATAAATATCTAGCATTGAAAAGATTACTCATAACCCAACTAGTTTGTCATCTTACATATAGTGTTCTATGGCCCCTTTCCTTCCTGGTAAAGGCCAGTGGAACAAGGCATAGTGTCCATTCGAGATACATTTCTTCAAAACCAATAACGGTCAATTAAAAGGATCGGCCATATGAGAGCAACAGCAACAGGAATTCTTCTATATAGATTGGAAAATACAATTAATTTCACTGAAGACAGCATGAAGATTTTGTGACTTAGCATTCCAATCACTCAACAGAAACTTTTATGGGTAGCATCCATGGCACTGGTTTGGGTCGAAATACATAAACGTAACAAAAATAGCATAAAATAATAATCCTAATTAGTGTAACCAGTCCATGAGGCACCTCGAAAAAGCTCCACAAAGGATGCGGACCTCTCGACAGTCTCGACTCGTGCTCGCCAAGACGGCACAACGTAAAAGGAAAAGCCTGATCTCTCACGGAACGAATTTCAGCACCGTCCAAAACATAGTTGCCAACTTAACTTAGATGAAATAACGAACCCAAGCGCATGATGGAACACCTAACGTCATAACTCGGTTAATCAAACTTCTGATCTAATCCATATTCGCCAAGCAGCAAGTAAATACGCCTTAAAAATTTGCAGGAACCGTTACCTGGGAACGTCGATTTGATTGAACCTGTCTAACTGTCAAAATCATATGATGTGCCTGTCTAACTGTCAAATTCATATGTGAATGACACTTAATAAATGAAAATACGAAATTTCCTCGAAAGATGACGAAAACAAAAAGAAATAATACACCCAAACACAATCAGATATATGAATTCTAATATATATTAGATTACTCTTATGATCTCCAAGTTGTTTGAGGTAAGTATTGCAAGAAATTGGTTTGAAATAATAAACAAACTCAATGTTACATTTGTGTCGATCAAATTGTTAAGTTTTTATTTACTTTTAAATCAAAGAAAAGCTTGTGAGCATTTTCTCACTATCTCAGGTGAGATAGCTCAAATAGTAAAATCCCTGAAGACAAGAGCTAGCAAATTGAATTGCAAAACCAGAACCTTTGAGAGATGTTTCCGAAACTTAGTCGAACACCTATTACTCCGAAAGGGACAAAAAACAGACCTGATGTTATTATCATATCATAAGTATTAGTGTACATTATACTGAGACATAAATATAAATATAGAAAGTGTATTCAAGAACTGTCAAGGTAAAATTAGGTAATGTACAAGCAGTGGCGGATTTGCAGTCTCGGCCGCCCTAGGCCCCAAGCTATCAGCCGCCCTTTTCTCAGCATCCACCATATAGACTACATCATGAAATTACTTTATTGCCGCCCCTAAATCTGGCCGCCCTAGGCCCGGGCCTACTGGGCCTTAGGGTAAATCCGCCACTGTGTACAGGGTGTCCCATTTTCGATGATATTACGGGGTATCTCACTTACGAGTAAAGATAGAGAGTTGCGGTTTTTGCAATACTGTGCTACTTTTTTGTGAAACGAACGATGGTATAAACAAAATTTTCATAGCCCGCTTCGTTTCTGAGATACAGGGCGAAATTGAAAATAATGCATTTTGGGACCCCCCTCGTATCTCTGTTATCCTTTAACATATCGCAATGCTAAAAAATTTCTCTTATACAGTTTTTGACGTAGAATTCAGTGGCGTGATCAGATTTTTGCTGTGAGCTGTCAATTTTTAGCTATAAATCAAACTTATGTTTTTTTAAATGGAACACCCTGTATATTTTTCTTTCGTTTGATTGGAAATGTTATAAGCTTTATAAAAATATATAACACATTATATGTATTTTAATTAATAAGCCTAAAATTCATAATTTCACAAAATGTGTCTGGATACGACACTCTTGTATATTTTTTTAATGTAACACCCTATATATTTTTCTTTCGTTTGAATGGAAATTTTATAAGCTTTATAAAAATATATAATACATCATATGTATTTTAAATAATAAGCCTAAAATCCATAATTTCACAAAATGTGTCTCTAGACGACACTCTTGATGAGTATAGTCACAAACAATATAGCTACGCAATATATTGTTTGTGGTATAGTATAAGCTTTGTTTTTTTCTTATAAAGACAATGGTATAAGCATTGTCTTTTAAACAACGGTATAAGTATTAGCAGGCAGAGACTATTAAGAACAATGGAATGGTAATTTTTTATTGGCAAGACCTTTCAGTGGCAAAATTTATATTTTCTGTGTAATATTGTATTTTTTACGATGGCTCAAAATGAAAATTAGGTATCAATATTTTGAAAAATATGACATGTTAGTCTGCTTTATACAGAGCAATGTAAACTTCCGTGAAGCTTCTCAGCTATATTCCAGTAAGTTTGTTTGAATATTTATTTACCTTTTGACTTATTTGGGTTTATTTTTTTAATTATCATTTTAATTTATAGATATTCCGAAAGAAGGCATCCTGATCTTTTAATGTTTTCCGGAATAAAGAGAACATGGTACGTTTATCCGGCCC
>MU185262.1:59967-117963 GCA_016904865.1 Pissodes strobi | reverse complement strand
TATTTTATTTGTTTTTTGCAATTAAGTGGAAAATTGGAGCCCGTATTAAAAATTAAAAATAGTAAAATTATTTTTTACGAGAATATGGCCATGAACTATTACTCAAACAAGTTGCTGAGTGCATTTTATTTATAAGCAAAATTCCAATAGGAGTTTTTCCACCAAAGTTCCTATAGTATCACTTAGTATGATTTAAATTGTTGATGTTCTCTATTAAATAAATTTTTTAATTATTGGTTAAAAGTTGGGATTATTTTATCTTTGCAGTAAGCAACTTGTTTGAGTAATAGTTCATGGCCATATTCTCGTAAGAAATAATTTTACTATTTTTTATTTTTAATACGCTCCAATTTTCCACTTAATACAAAAAACAAAATAAAATATTTTTATAGAATATAAAAATTTCAAAAGTACCTACCTTAAATTGTTTAAAATTAAGCCAAAGCAAAATATGTAATTAAAAAAACAATAAAATAAATTAAAAAAAATAATAAAATAAAAAAAAATAAAAACACATAGTCATATTATTAACGCCAATACCATCTGAAAAACGATAAAAAAATTAAAGTTCGTATTTAAAAAAATAAAGTTGATGATGATTCCTTGAAGACGAAACGTCGGATTTCAAACTGGATACCATCATTAGATAGAGCGGAAAAAGTGGCAATGCAAAAGTGCAATTCAATTTGATATCCGTTTGTAAATAAGCCCAGGAAAAATATAAAACGAATTTTCAAAATTTCGTTTTTTTTTTCGGATATCTCCGGAAATACTCGGAATTTAAAACCTTTCTAAACGGCAAATTGCTAGGCACCTAAATGCGCAATTTTGCCTTAATTTGACCGACACTGTATCTCTTACGGTTTTCGAGTTCCCCATACATAGACACGAATTCGAGCCACCCTGTACATAGTCCTTGAATTGACTAATTAGTCATTGAATTGTACATAGAATGTATATATTGTATATATTTGTGTTACATGTCTGTGCCGTCTGTATCGTCATAATATTAAGCAGGTTTCTTTGGCTACTTTTTCCTACGTTTATACCAGCCTGAACCACCCCTGAAACACCTTCAACTAATCAATACAGCCTATAGGCAAACTCACCTTGTAACTTGATTGAAGGGAAATAATCCCAAAGAATCATAAGGTTGACCTGACTACTGATTACTTAGTCATTAGATGGGCCGACACCAGCCCCTAAGTCGCAGGTGTTTAGTTCGCGAGTGAGATGCGCAATGTAAGCGCAACACAACTCGTAAAACGAGAACACGCACTTTGTTTTCATATGACTAACTTATAAGTATGAATACTGTTCTAAAAATGAATAAAACTTTGATTGATTGATTGATCAAAAAGCCAAAAAGATATAGCAAATTACTTCGCAGAATGTTTTTCTTCTATAAACACGAGGTCGGATGCCACCTTGTAGGGACAGCCCTTATTTGATAGAGCTGTGAACTGAGGTAATTGCCATATAACTGCTTGCATATTGAATAATATTGAAAAACTTAATTTAAAGCTTTTGGCTGGTCCGGATCACCAATACTTACATATAATTGTAGATTTATCATCTCGCACATATTGCAGAAGATCTTGGCACTTTCACTTTCAACAGGCATCTTTTCAAATGCGTGGAAATAATCATTTGTAACACCAAAACTGAAAATAGACCTGTCATCAATATTTTTTCGGAGATTTTTGAATCAATAGTTGCATCAGAAGTTGGTCCCCTTTTGGGGCGTACCATTATCGATCAGCAGCATGGTTTTGTTGGTAGTAGGTCCACCGTGACTAATCTGACGGTTCTCTCTGACTATGTGTTGGAAGCTTTGGAGAGAGGGTGTCAAGTTGACGTCATATACACTGATTTTTCCAAGGGTTTTGATTGGGTAAATATAGGTACATTGGTTCAGAAAATCTCAGCGTTGGGTGTCCATGGCTCTTTGTTTGATCGGAACCAAACTTTCAGAATACATAGAAGTTTCGTCGGGTGTCCCTCAGGAGGGGCATCTTTGCATCGTAAGAATTCCCATTCGCTTTGTCATATCTAGATTACTTTTTTTAATTACGAGGATGGCATATTAGGTACTGCTTTTTAAGCAGAATTAATCTGGCTTTAAGAAAGAGATTAATTTTTGCAAAATCCACGACGAATACAAAAACAACCAGCAAAAACGTTTCACTCATATTTGTAGTATTTGGTTGTTACAATAATGGGTTCCAAAAAACACTACACAAAAACTCCAACTTGCCTTGATCACGACGTTAGTCGAATATATGAATATATAGGATTACCTATGTATTTACCGGTCCAACGAATTCCGATGTCTTTACGGTCCAGCGAATTCCTCCTAACAGATCTAGTGGTGTACTGGTTAGAGCCCGTGCTTGTAATGTAGGCCGTCCGAGTTCGATTCCCGTCGGTGGCAATGCCATACTTTTAAAATATGCAGCGTGGAGAAAAGTAGTCGACCCAGTAATAGCTTCTGAAATAGTTGAAGAATTTACTTCAAGTTGCCTCGTATGTGATGGTTCAGGAACAGTTTTATCTATTACTGGCAAACTTGCTCCTTGGGGTGTTGTATTTATTGTGAGACGTGGTGTCGTGTTGTACTCATTGCCAGTTGCATTAGATGGCCCAAAGTCCTCTTAAATATACCTCACAAAATAATTCTGCTACATCCTATTGATTAGCAATACGCTCTGGATGTTGCTTGTGAAACGTATTAATTTCTTGCTCAAAGTATCTTTTTAATGGGCCATAGATCGAGACATCTAAATTATGCCGGTGAATGTTTCACCATAGGTTCATCCATTGGGGATGTAAGTTGCTGTGTTCTGGGTGCAACGGCATATTACATCTGTGAACTTGCCTCTTTCTTTTCTGGATATAATCCCTACTTGCCTCTTTCTGCTGATTGAGGACACCTTCGGTGGTTTGTTAGTTGTGCCGTTGTCCCTGTCTCATCCATTCTAACCGTCTAACCCAAACTATTATGTTTTGTAACTCTGCTTCTAATAAATTAGAAAGCATTGTGACTTGAGTTCGGTTAAACCCTCTAGCACGTGTTAGAGTTGCGGTTTCTGGTGTTTTTAACTCTATCTGAATTTGTAGCTTGAAATATTATAAGCTATTCATGTCCAACGGAGCGAAATTTTTCCCAGGATGGTGGAAATGGGATGTTTTTCTTTGCATATTCATAAGCCAAACACGTAAAATCTTGCATGCTTAATCCATAGAAAATGCTGTCCATTCATTTAAGGTAAACACAAAGGTGAAAGGTCAGTTTCATGCTCCTTTGTAAACACGGGCTTAAATCTTCCCATTTTTTTTATTGGAATATGACTTCACATGTCTGCTAGGATGTTGGTCACTTGCGCGCTTCGGTCAGGAAAATATGAAGGTAGTCTTAATTTCACAGGATAGTTGTGCGTCGGCTACCCATTGGATTTGGGACAGTTGCCCGCCGGCTACTTATTGGATATGGGGCAGTTGCGCGCCGCGCGGTTGCTTATACGTAAACCGCAGACGCGATAGGACCTCACCATAGGGCGACTGTAATATAAATGTAGTTGCTTTTCATGCGCTGAGTTAGTTTTAGCTAGTTTTCGTTAGTTTCACCTCCGGAGCGAGCGGAGGACAAGGCATGAAGTGTTCAAATATTGGAGGACGAATCTCTATCTAACATTTATATTACTGTCGGTACCATTCCGTAATCCCTCGTTTGCACACATCTGTCCATTGCCAATGGGGACAATCAATAAATCTCTAGCAAAAAGTAAAAGTGATCGCGGCGCGCAAATGGCCCATGTCCGTCTACTAAATGTGGCACGAGGTATAGAATATTTTGCTGCATTATTTTGTATTGCTTCTCCACTTTTGATTTCATCTATCGTTTGTCTGATTGCTTCTACATTCTTTATCTTTGTTAAATAATACTCGAGACACAGTCTGAGGCATACCGTTAACTATCAGCAACTAATAAAGTACCATCTAACTAGTAAAAAGCAACTGCTATAATGGGATAAGATTCTTTTATAAAATTTTGTAATTAATCCTGTATAAGTGACGAACATTTGTAAATATCCGGTTCCAACCAGTTGGTGTGCAAATAATTAAGCTTTAACCCGAGTTTCAATCATCCGAAAACCGCATTAAATTCTTTGATTACCAGTGTCGTAAAAATTGGATTATGAATTTTGTTTAATGGAAAAAATTGTCCGGCAGTTCTTTGTTATTGTATTGAAGTGTCGTACTAACTTTCTTTAATGCTTTATTGAATTGTTTTTTGCATTATTAATTAATAGATTAATAGCCATGCCTTTAGAATATGCAATGTGGCGAAAAGTATGAAAACACCGAAATATATAGAATTCCTCAAACAATGCTGAGTTATACATTTTATTATTAATTTTGCCATATTTCAAAATATTGATTTATTAATTTAGTTATGGTAGGTGACACCATTTTTCTTTTTCTTTGCGAAACCATATGCTTGTAAACTATAGTATAATCTAATTAAATACAAAAACAAACATAAAAAATAAAATATTACACAAAGAAATGTATATTTTGACATTTAACATGACATCAGTCTTAAACTTGTATGTTGCACTCAGTCCGTTACTGAGGGCTGAGGAAATAGGCATAGGTCGTAGCCTCTATGGACTTTGCTAAAGCCTTCGATTATCTCGATCCATATCACAAAATTATGTTACATAATCGGATTTTCCGATAATCTTCTGTTACTTTTCTATTCGTATTTATCCAATGGAACACAATATGTAACATACGGTGGCCTCATTTCTAAAAAATGCTATGTGCCATCTGGAGTGCCCCGAGGCATTCGTCGAGTGGCCACTTTTATTAACATAGTTTATAAATGATATTATTGAAATCTTATCCGTTCCTAACTTAAATGTTTAAATACTGTCGTTGCTTCTATGAAATAGTGCTTTGGACGTCAGAAAAGTTTAAGATATAATATATAACTCATTGTTGTGGCATCCTCAAGAGTCTCTTAAACTAATAGTACATGTAGAGAACATTTTTTGGTTAATTTTAATTCGGACTTTGTGGTTGATGTTGTAAACCTGGGACTTTCTGATCACTACGCATTGTTTCTTACTACTGATATGATACTACATGCACAAATGTAGTTAATTAACTGCAAGGCTAACAGTAAATTTGTTTCGATGCGCATTTTTTCTGCATGCAATATAAACCGTTTTGTGGAGTTCCTTAATAATGAGTCATGGGGGAGGTATTATTCCAAACGTGTCCAGAAAAAGCTTTTGATTCTTTTTTGTGCGGCATTTAATTTTCCTACGAGATTTGCGTTTCATTTAAAGCGTCTTATATTGAGAGAAAATCGGAACAAATCATATAGACTATCGGCCGAGCTTTTGGAATTTAAAGCACGAGTTACTTTGTATCGTGAACTTTCAAAGACACTAAAGACAGGTAGAAGGTATGGCGAGTTGAGTATCTCTATAGAGAATATAGAGAGAAACTGAAATTATTTTTAAGACGAAGAAATAAAAAAAAAATCCATGCTGAAAATAAAACAAAATTGATGTGACCTGTTGTTAATGGCATTCAGAAATATAGTGTAACCATCCATAAGAAAAAGATATGCGATGGTAATGTTAAGGTCATCATGATCATGTAGCCGATGTTGTCCTCCTCTAGGTTCTCCCATGTCCAGTGATGTGAACTGGTAAATTACCGATAAATTACCGTGGTAATTTACTATAATTTACCGTAAATTACCAGAAATTGATTACCGTAATTTACTGATAAGTTATATAGAAAATACCTGGTTCTCGTGCTAAATAATTAACGTTATTTACCGTAATTTAACGTTATTTACTGTATATTGTTGTAATGTACAGGGTGATCCCCTATAATGTCGCCCCTCTTTAACTTTTTATTTTAAGTGTCCCGAAAAAATTAAAAGTATAGTTATGTAGGTACTGAAAAATACTTTTTTCTACGAGTGACCGCAAAGAATTTACTTTGCGCACACTTTTGCATATGCAAAGTAGCACTTTCCTGCACACTGTGCGGGAAACAAATACACTTATAAAATCACACTTGATAAATGTTCAGATAAGCTTTAAGTGGGGGTAAACTACTTTGCGTACGTGTTAGGAACAATGTTTTTCTACGAGTTAAATAACTACATTTTTTTCTTAATTTTTATTGGCATCAAAAACATCAACTTATAACTACCTATTTATTATTATTAACAACATTAATATTCTAACTGCTTTCGCGTGCGGGAAAACATAACTTTGTGCACTGATTAGGAAAACTACTATTTTTCTGCGTGTAAAACATATTGGAAAAATGATCAGTATACAGGGAAAAACAAAAAGTTTATTTTTTTTTCATTGGATCACCCTATATATGAATTTATTTTTCGATTCCTTGTAAAATTCTAAACATATTTTATGTATGATGTTATACCTCTAGAGTTAGTAGTTTCACAGCTATAAACAGTTAAAAATCGGTACTTTGGCTAATTTTCACGTTGGTAGCAAGAAGATCATTAGAGATGGAGTAAAATGAATTTCACATTCCTATCTTCCTTTTCAGGAACTGAAAGGGACTGGCAGGCAGTACCCTGGGTGCCAAATCTGGTACCTCTGTAGGTACCATTAGTTAGCACCATCAGATAGCTCTTGGAAAGTTAAGATAGGAATGTGAAATTAATTTTACTCCATTTGTAATAGCCTTCTTGCTACCAAGGTGAAAAGTAGCCAAAGTATCGATTTTCAACCGTTTATAGCTGTGAAACTACTGATTCGAGAGGTATAACTTCATACATAAATTATGCTTAGAATTCTACGAGGAATCGAAAAATAAATTCATATATAGGGTGATCCATTGAAAAAATTTACTTTTTGTTTTTCCCTGTATACTGATCATTTTCCCAATATTTTTTATACGCAGAAAAAAGTATTTTTCAATACCTACATAAACATACTTTTATTTTTTTTGAGACACTAAAAATAAAAAAGTTAAAAGGGGGCGACATTATAGGGGATCAGCCTGTACCATGTTTGTCAGCAATATGAACAGTATGCGTTCGGGGATTTACTGCCGGCTGCCGGTTATTAGCCGAACCGGGGATTTACTGTCGGCTGTCATTCATTGCCATTCATTTTGTTCTGTGTTGCTTTCGTTTCAAAATTAAATAATAGGTCTGTTCTAGCAGCGATTTCAAACGGTTTCAAACCGTCCGGAGTTTGCGCATAACGATATAAGCGTCGCTTATATGGCTATGCGCAAACTCCGTACGATTTGGAACCGTTTGAAATCGCTGCTAGAACAAACCTAATATTTAAGGAAAAAACAATGTTTTATTCACAAACAAATGAAACAACTCTTTGTCCTGCACCAATACTTACACTCCCAAGTGGTAATTACATGACTATGACAAGATATTTTTTTTATACACGTACATGCTTCTTTGGAAAAATAGCTATTTTTATTTGTAAACTAGTTGGAGGTTTCCAAAAGAGAGTAATATATACAATTTACATTAATTTACGAATGGAAATCGCTATTAGTTTACTTGCAGTTTACGGTAAATTACGGTAATTTATTGTTATTTACCAAAAATATATTACGGTTATTTACCACAGTAATTTACGACACAAATTTATTACCACGGTAATTAATTTTGGTAATTAACACTCGTAAATTACCAGCGTAAATAACCAAAAATATAAATTACGGTAATTTTACATCACTGCCCATGTCCCTCGGTTTTGAGCTGTCATTATCCATTCGGTGGTCGCCATTCTGGTATTCTTTTAGTCCACCTATCGTTTGATGTTCTCGCCATATGACCTGCCCATCTCTATTTAATTCTAGTTATGTGTTCAAGAATGTCTAACTTTAGTTCTTTTTCTGATGGTATTATTGGGTATTCTGTCTCTTTTAGTGATTCCAAGCATGGGTATCTTCATTACTCTTTGACTCATCTCAGATTTGCTGCTGACTTCCTTGTTAATGTCAGAGTTTCTGCTCCGTATGTTATTATCGGTAACATGCACTTTTTCTTTTCAGACATATGAGTATATCACTTTTAAAAACCTATTCTGCGCTGTATCTCGTGCGTTTGGTTATTCTTTCCAATTTGTATTTAGTGCCCGAGGTATTTGTACATATGCGTCTCGTTTATCTCTGAGTCGCCTATTCTGATGTTTTGTGCAAGCACTAGATTTGGGTTCTTCTTACATTTATTCGGAGACTGACTTTTGATGAGGCCTGTAGTACTTTCCTCAAGCATTTGGTTCCCATTGCCTATGTTTTCAGTTATAAGAACGATATCATCTGCGAACCTGAGGTGTGACAGCGTTTCGCCATCGATATTGATGCCTTTATTCCCCCAAAGCAGTGATTTCGTTGCGTATTTGAGGACAGCTGTGAAAAGTTTAGGCGAAATGGTGTCCCTTGTCGAACTCCTCCGCCTACTTTAATTTTACCTGTTGTTTCGTGAAATTTTATAATTGTGGTGGCATTACTGTATATGTGTTCTATAAGCCTTGTATATATCTATTATCTATTCTACACTGTTCAGTGCCGTTATTATTTATTTTAGTTCTACCGTATCAAATGCTTTATGGAAGTCGATAAATACCAAACCTATTGTATTCCACAGATTTTTCTATCGTGACTTTAATTGCTTGGTGATGGTCGTTTGTCCCGCAACCTTTCCTAAAACCTGTTCCCTTGATTGTCTATAGTTCTCAAGCTTATGGCTTTGTGCCACTGCGACGGGATTATTCCAAGGCATAAGTTATATAGATCTTTAATCCATTTTAGTAGCGTTTCTCTCTAACAATATACCGTCCTCGCCCGGGGCATTGGTATTACGGGTTTTTGATCTTTTCTAGTGTTATGCCCTTTGATCCTTGGTTAGTGTTGTGTGTTTGTTGATGTTTACTTGCGTAAAGTTCGGTATAGAAGTTTTCTATTATTATCAGCAGTTTTCCTCTGACCGTTGTTGCTACACCTTGGTTGTCTTTTAATTAAAAAATCTCTTCCCATTTGATAGTTTGCTTGGCAACACTTTCATATTTTTGTTCTGTTCTATACTTTGCCTTATACTCGTATTTTCTGTATTGAAGTTTTTTACATATTTTCTAATTCCTTCAGATATTCTTTTGTTCAACTGGCTGAGGTTCTCAGAGTTCCCGTCATTTTGTTTTAGCAGTTCTCTTCTTAAGGATATCATATTTTTCGTGTTTTGGGTGAGCTTCTGTTGTTTTTCGTTATTTTGTTTACAATGTCGTTTTTCCGCTCCTTTAATGGCTGTAATTATATTGCTATTTATGGTTTCAGTATCAGATTGGTTATCTAAAGTCGTCTCTTAAAGCAGCTGTGACGGAATCTACGTATTTGGAGTTGTTGTTAGGGGGGGCCATTTAGTATTTTTCTTTCGTCGGATCATCTTTGATCCTTCTCTTTTCAGGTCTATACTAACCGCTACCCTAACCATTCTGTGGTTACTTCCTATTGTACAGCTGTTCAGCACTGTTACGTCGCCGTCGGTTACTATTTCTTTTTTGTTAGAAATGATAAAATCGACTTCGTTTTTCGTTTGTCCATCCGGTCTTATCCAAGTCCATCTCCTGTGTTCTTTTTTCTGGAAGAAACTGTTCATTACGTATAGTCGGTGTTGTAAGAGGAAGATAATTAAAGTACTGTCTCTATCGTTTCTGACTTCCAAATGGACCTATTACCGTCTCAGCTTCATCTATGACATTTCATACTTCTAGAGAGGCTTGGCAATTAAAACGCCACGCTTGCCAAGCGTGCTTGTGAGTGTTTTGTAGGAATTGCATTTCCCTCAATTCTCTGATGATGATGTTAAGTTCAATCCTTTTCTTACCCTGTTAAGGTGCATGATGTGAATATTGCTGAGAATTTTAACAGATTTTTTCACCATCAAATCACAGACTAACCTTTGACGAAGGATTTACTGATAATAATATTCCTTATACAGCAAAATCTGTGGATATGCTTTGTGTGGTAATTTGACATTTCTCATAAATCAACACATTGAAAGGGCTCTGTTTCCTACAAAATTAAAGCTTCCATTGGTTCTACAGTTGTATAAGAAGAGAGACTCGAATAATTACGCTAATTATCGTGGTATAAGTTTACTCAGTTCCTTCTCAAAGATATTTGAGATAATTCTTAAAAGACAGTTGACTTATTTTTTCGAATCCAACAATTTACTATCAATGTCACAGCATGGTTTTGTGTCAAACAAGAGTACCAATAGAGCTTTGTCTGATTTCCAAATAAAAAAGTATGCACGGGCTATGTTTAATGGGTGTGTTTATCGATTTTTCGAGAGCTTTCGATATGGTGACCCATGAACTTTTGCTATATAAGTTGGCAAGGTATAGTGTAAGAGAAAAACCCCTAGATAAGATGTTAACCTTGAAAGTCGTTACCAAACTGTCATCGTTAATAATGCTAGAAGTTCTTCAGTATTAATATCACAGGGTCTTCCACAAGGATCAGTTTTGGAACACTTGCTATATAGTATTTATGCTAAAGATAAATTTTCTAAGTGGCCAGTTGCCATCAGCTACGATTTTATTTGTTATGCTGACGATCCCAATATTCTCTGTAATTGAGCGTGACCTACTGTGACTAAAAGCCGAATTTACACGTGTCAAGTAGCTAAAGCAAGTTACCAAATCAAGTAGCTAAATTTAGTAACTTGTATAGTGTAAACAACTTGATTTAGTACTAATTTAGTAAACTGCTTAGTCAGCTGAATAGAATCAATTTCTAATTACTTGAGCAAGTAGTTTCCCCCGCTCTGTTTTCCAACAACTAAAACGTCGACTAAACGAGTGTAGACAGGCCGGTTTAGTCAAGTTCATTAGTACAGGCCGCGGGAATTGATTTTGTTTTATTTGGTGCCGTGTTTTAAAAATGTCTCGTTGGAGTGAAGCGACAAGATTATAGTTTGTAGAAGAATATCGGGAAAGGCGATGCTTATGGGATACAAGAGCTGCCATTTATAAAAATAAACAAGCTCGAGACTCGGCGTATAAGGAGATTCAGGAGATCATGGGAATAGAAGGATTAGCTGGAATAGCGGATCTCATTACAGTGTTGTTTTTCGTAATTTGAGGAGCAATTTGAGCCAGCAATATTTCAAACTGTTCTTTGGACATTCTCAGCCAATTTCTATATTCTTACGTCTTCAGCTGCGAATTCTCTTAACAAAGTAGATGAAGCACCATATATTTCTCGTCGACTCATCCATTTTCGCCACCAACACCTTTTTTTCTTTTTGTTCATTTCTTCTGCAATTATTTCTGATAATTCACCACATATCTGCAAAATACAATTCCGCATTGCTGCACGCATAACTTTTTTGGCCATGCTTTAATTAAATCAACACTAATCAACAAGTAAACAAGAATACTAAAATAAATGTAGACGCCCACTAAAACAAACGGACTAAATTTTAGCTACTTGATATAGTATGTGAGAAGGTCATGCTATGGGCTGATAAAACAATTTAATACTTAATAAAATCAAAACTAGGGCTGTATTTTTCTCTGCTTCCATGCATCCTCGGGATGGTTTTGTGCCCTTTGCTCATCAAAAATCTGATTACGTCGAAATGTCGAGTAATGCTCAGATGCTTGGTGTAATTTTTTATAGTAAACTAAAATGGACCTTTCAAATAGATATCATGTGCTGTAAGTTGAAAAGACACTGTTACGCGCTGCTTTTCATCTCAACGCACTGTAGTTCTACTGTTCTTATGACGCTGTGTTATGCAAATATCGATTCCAACATCAAGTGTGGAATTTTTAATTGGGGTACAAGTGCTGGTAGGGTTTTTGTACTTCAGAAGTATGCGGTGAGAATTATTGGTGGTCTGGGGTATCATGAGTCGTGTAGGGCAGCTTTTGGGGGCTTGGACATTTTGACTGTAGCGGGTCTTTATGTTATGGAGTTGTGCTGGTTTGTATTCCAAAATATGCCTATTTTTTACTCAAATCAATTTCATCGACATCGAGGTTTACTTTTGTCACGTGCTCATCGTACAACCATTAATAGGTGCAAATTTTGTAATGCTCTTAATCTACATATAAAAAATTCTCTGAACATTGAAATATTTAAAACTAGGTTAAAACAATTTTTGCTGCAGTCGAATGGCTACACTTTTAATGAGTTCTTCTGAATATTATGTTATGTTTGATTAGTTTTATGAATTTGTAAGTTGTTTGGGTAATGTTTTTTCTATGTAATTTGTATGTATTTAGGGTTTATAACCAGTGTGTTCTAATGCTGTATTTTATAGTTAAAGAATTTTTACTGACTGATTCTTCAATCATTGTATCTTGATATTATCTTGTACTTTTTGAGTAAGAGAGTAAGAAATAAAATAAAATGATGTTATGATTGGCGTTTTACTACATTTTAACGCGTCTAAATACAATATTTTGACATTTAACCCCTAAATAATAAAATTACAATACTAATCCGAAATGTGTGTCTGATTTTCACTGACTATTTCGCACTGAAGATTAGTTCTGTTGATAAGTGTTCAATGATTTTACCTGAATTTTGCTTAGGAACAAATGCCAATACGTGCTATATTATCTAATAAGTATATGTATGTCTATTTAACTGTTTTTCTATTTCTTGCAATATATTCATCATCAATTTAGGCCTTACGATATAAACTATTTTGTTGAAACGTGTGATGTATTCTAAGTTTTACAAGTATAATTTTTTTTAGACCGATCAACCGACCGTACGATGGCAAAATAGCCGGTCTTTACGATTTAGAAGAGACGTTGGGACGAGGTCATTTCGCAGTTGTTAAGTTGGCCAGGCACGTCTTCACTGGCGAGAAGGTAGCCGTCAAAGTGATTGATAAGAGCAAGCTGGATGAGGTGTCCAAGGCGCATCTGTTTCAAGAGGTATGTTGAAATAGTTTGATTGACTTTTCGAAATATATTAACTTGGCTAGTAAAACTGAGTAGCTGCAAGTGTAAGAAATCAGCCAAGTCCAAAAATAATTTTTTTCTGCTACCGCCCTTAAAATAGGTAGGTATTTTCGGGTTAATTTTTTTCTGAACATCGGTACCTACATCAGTACCTACTCGTAGTTTATTTACGACTGCGAAAATAAGATATGTGTTGCTGTCTATGTGTCGCAACATATATTCAAACTCCAGCAAACAGGTAAAAATATAACGACTTTTCCATCTGCTGCAGCATATCCATTAGGAAAAGTTCCCATAAAATCATATAAAATGGAATATATAAAAAATGCGCTGCATTTGTGGAAGAAGAGATTCAAATTATTTCTTATTTAAAATCCAAGCTGTGCAGAAACGACACACGTTCATTTTTTTTGAACTTCTAGAAAATACAAATTACATTTGTTAATTTAAGTTAGGTTGTTACTTATTTAGGGACACCTTAAACTCTCGTTTTGGCCTTTTTAATGCTAATTATATTGGTTGGAATATCCTCAGAAGCAGGCGCGGCTTCTCAGTAAGGTCATTTGGTCAATGACCCACCTAATTTTAATTTAAGTTTGATTTCTTTTGCCTATCAGCAGATTTTTTAAAAAGTGCGGATGCATTTTCATGCGAAAACTCCTCAATTTGTCCAGTTGATGCTGGATGCCCGGCCGTATTTTAAATTCACCTTATGGCTTTTTACGGCAGTTAGAGAACCGAAACCAAGACGGAGCGCGTAGATACGCGCTTTCTAAGGAGTTAAAAAGAGACACATAGTTGACGAAATTGTCGACGGCCGGCCAATGATAGTGCTTTTGGCGCTCGCAAATTCGCATGCTGCGTGGCCTTTATGAAAACACACTCGAACCGCTCCGAGGGAGCAAATATTATATTGCAAGACATTTGGGTTACGGGTTAGACAAAGAAAAACTAATATTAATTGTCTGATATTGACATACGCATTACGTTTGCAAACACTTATATGAAGGATAGAAAAATAGATTTGATTAACAAACACATAGCTACATAAATGGTGAGAGTTATCTTAAGAATATTATTAAGTATTTTACTTTTATTTATAATATATATTTGATTATTTTTTCTAAAGAAAAAAACGTAAAAAAGACATTTTGGGCGTGCCACCCCGAATATGTTTCGACTTCGGCGCTATTCTGGCATGCTTCTCTGTCCACCTAGATTTGACCCACTTTCTAATAAACCCACGAGCCGCGCCTGCTCAGAAGTGATTTCAGTTTCGTCAAAAATTGATTTTTGGTGGACATGTGTTGTTTCTGCATATATACTATTTCTTATACAGTTTTTGATGCTCTTTGAAGAGTTCACTTTTCTCATGTGGTCATAAGCACACATTGTTATTTATTTTTTGGTTTAACACAGACACCGGCAAAATTAGGGGAGCGGGAAATATTGCTCCAAAGAAAGATATATTATAATTTTCTTAGGTTGCACGTTTGCCGAGCTAGCTTGAACACGAGCTGGCGGGCGGATCAGCAACAGTGGCAATTTGGTATTCCGAGGCACGACGGCTTCTTAAAACGGCGTCCGTTTAGGTGTTCTAGACTTAACATTGAATATTTTTTCTAGTGAAGGTATTATTTTCTTTGGTATAACTATCTGATCTAGACAAAGTCTATTACTATTAGATATTACACGATCCGGAATAGGCACCTTTTTGAAAGTTGGGAAACTCAACACATCCGACAAGCGACATTCTTGTATTTAAGTTATTTACCTGAGCAAACCTTTCAAATGTTTTCCAGTAATTGCTTATCTATGACCGACTGTTAAATCGTGGCTGGTGTTCTAGGAGTTTTGATGACGGAGATTTATAAGAAGAAGCTGTCTGAAAAATCCCTTTGCTTGTTTGACTACTAGTTTTAGAACACCTATACAAACACAAAAGTGGGAGGAGCATAATGGTGTCCCTTCGTGAAGGAAGAAATGCTCCCATAGATAAGTAGTGAGAGGAGCCTATTTGGTTTACACTAAAATCTGAGTCTTATACTAATAGGATATGAGAAACAATTTTAGGAAATTGACTTAAAAATTATATGTTTGCATTTCAGGAGTAAAAAATTTAATAGACCCGCTAAGCTTATGATTAGCCTTGTCGCCATTATAGGATTCAAGAATATTTATATGCTGGTCAAGGGCGAAAAAAAGTTCGCTCATATCGATTAAAGTGTTAAATTTTTCTACTGTTTTTATTATTTTTATAAAAATCGTTTAATGTGGTTTGCGTTAAGTCATTTTGGTGATGATCGCTTACCTTTGCTCGATATTTTGCTGTGTTATCCTGGTCTTACTGGCCTGGGGCATTTCGGCTTTTTTTCTTTGCGTACTTGATGGTAACGGGGATTTTTACCGCTTTCCTGGATTCTACTGAATATTTTTCTGGATGCGGACCCGCCTTGCCCTGCCACCCTTAGTGGCTGCGGCGCTGGCTTATAGATTCTAGTTTGCTGTCTGTTGCAAGTATAGGTTTTTAAGTTTCAAATTATGTACAGCCGCACTAGTCTTTTGCGCGGTCTCTGCAATTAGTGACATTTAGTACCATCTCGGTCCAAGTTTACTTTTAACGTGGTCCGATTCGTGAGTTTTCCACGGTAAATAATCGTACTGATCTTAGCGTACCTTACCTACTGTGAATAGCGAGATTCTTAGCGCTTTCATATTTTTCTGCATAAATTCATGCTTTTTAACTCTCTCTTGAATCACAATCGGCGGCGGTGGGCCTTTTATTCGTCGGGCTTCACAGAGTTGCTCCGGGTGATTCTCTTCGTTCTGGTTGCATTATGTTTAGATACGCTTGCGTCATCATCCGTATCCATCCCGGACAAAGTCTCGTACATATTACTCGCTACGACAGCTTTTCCCAAATCAAGTTCAACTTTCTTCACGTTCTTCTTGAAAGATACTGTAATATATGGGACTTTGAAAATACCATCTTCTGATTTCTCTGAGAATCTGGACTCACTTATTGAAAAGCAATATATCTTTGACACCTCTTGCTGCTTCCTATTCAATTCAGGAGGAGCGATAGAGCTGGGTACAGGTTTTCCTACGTCTAACACTTCTCTGACGTTCGAGATAGGGGCGGGACAAGTCGTGATATCTCGGTCAAGTAGGCCCGGTTTAGAGATCGTTGCAAGGTCACTCTGCTTCGATGTTATTGTTCCGAGGATCTTGTCGGCGGCGACTTTCTCTTGCGGTTCTTTCCAGGGTTTTTCCCTGTGTCCTGGCCTTGACTGAATGTTTTCCGGAAGAGCTCTTTAGCATATCCTGAATACATTTAATTTGATCTGTTGCTATATTCATTGAGCCTGTCGCTTCACATGTTCATTCCTTCAATTTGTGGCGCAAAATTCACACCTATCCTTGAGCTCGCGCAACTTTCTCGCAAGATAATCAATCTTAGCTGCATTGAATGAAGTTTTAGCCTCGGTGGACGAGCCGAATGATGGTACGTTAGAATCACCCATTTTAAAACATTAAACACTCACAACTCGGGGCACCAAATCTCCGAAATTCGGGAAAATAGAATAAATATTTAGTGAATTTTTACTAATACTTAATGATAAAAGCAACTCCCGATCCGTGGCTGCCTGTATGGAGGTTCAGGAAATCAGTTAAAATGGCGCCCAGTGATAAACAGCGGTCTGACGACGCGACGATCCGGAAAAAATATATTTTGCATGTCATAAAACCCGACAAGCGACAAATATGATGTGTAAATTGTGGAAATACTTTCCACAAGTCGTGTACTGAAATAGATTTTGAAGGAAAAGTCAGGATTATAGATTCAACGAGATTAGTGTGTTGTGGTGATCTCCTAACCTCAAAACCGGCCCAGGATGTAGAAGTCTTCAGGATGCTGGTAAAAGAACTACAAGATAAAAATAGGCTTCTGGAGAAAAACACAGAACTGCTTAAGGAAAAAATCAGGTATTTGGAAGAAAATCAAGAAAATAAATCAATAAAACAAGAAAATGTCAATAAGAAAAACGCGGGAAACGCTCAAATAAATGGCAACACTGCAGCCGCTCCCATTCTGCCAAATACGGATGAAGTTAGCAGAATAGTTGTTATGCCCGAAAATTGTTCAAATGGTGCAGCAAATGTTGACGTTGTCACTGTTGAAGTTGACAGTGTTGATACAAAAACACTAAAAACGGGCGATGATGACGCGACAGAAAATGACATAGTTAATAACGGCGAACAAGAACAAGATGAAAGCAAAACGGAAAATGTGGAGAAAATAGCGGAAAATGCGCACGAAAACCCTGCATTTGGGTGGAAGCTTGTCCAGGGAAAACGTATAGGCAAACGACCAGAGCCCATAAAGGGAACATGCCAAAGTGTTCCACAGTTATCGGTAGCCGGCTCGAAACAACTCGCCTGGATTTTCATCTTAGGTTTTGTTCCAAGCACGACACCAGAAGCAATCATGGACTATCTGAACAACAAGGGAATTAAAGACCACTTGCTACAAAATGCGGACAAAAAAAGACAAAGACAGAAGTTCCTTCTAGCTTGCAGTACCAGTAAATAAGCGTAATGAAGCAATGTCGCCCGATTTGTGGCCGAAAGGTATCGCAATAAACCATTTTCGGAACCTTCAACGCCTGAGGACTCCACAGGTTCATCAAACCTAGAAACTTTAATCAGCTTATTTCACATCAATATTCAATCCTTGCGAAATAAAGTAAGTCTACTTGAGGGATTCTTGAAAGAAAGGGGCGTTAATATTGTCTGCATAAATGAACACTGGCTTAGTTCTAATGAAATAGAGCTAACACCTGTTGGAAAATATATGAAAGTGGCAGCTTTCTGTAGGGATCTAGGCAGAGATGGTGCTCAGTGGGGTGGTTCAGCGATTTTCCTGGATCCATGTTTGGAATATTCAGCTTTAACTGGTGGATGCACTGGCTGTGGAGAAAACAATCGAATTATGCGGAGTTTTTATAAAAAAAAATTAAAATCTATATTTTGAATTTATATAGGTCACCATCTGGCAATTTTGACACCTTCTTACAATTTCTTGAGGGTGCGTTGAGCAAAATTGGCTGTCATAATAAAGTAGTATTATCCGGAGACTTCAATGTCCATTTTGGCACTGAGAGCGGGGAGTATAGAGACCCTATGTTGTTTATTGGAATCATACGGCTTAAAACAAATGGTAATAGAGCCTACTCGTCAAGACTCATGCCTGGATAATATATTTATTAATTTTGATTATCTAAATTGCTATGTTCCAGTTGTTAATTCATCTTTCCCTGACCACCGAGGGCAGATCATTAATTTTCCTATAACTATACAAAAATCAGATATAAAAACCACTAAAATAACTTCTAGGCCCTTGACAGAGGTGGGTAAGTTCAATTTTTATAATTGTATTCAGCAGTTTGGGTGGGATTTTTTAAATGACTCCAATATTAATGCAAATAAAAAGTTTTCTATGTTTAGTGAGTGTCTTGTCAGATGCTTCTAATCATTTCCTGAAATTCGAACCATTAACTGGTTTAATGATGATCTTAGACACATGGGTGAACAGCTTGTTGTTAAAACAACTTAAAAATACATATAGTATAAAACTGCAATGAAAATGCTAAAAAATCAGCAAATGATAACCTAATACGTCATGCTTCTAATCCCATAAAATGCATGTGGAATATAATTAACGGACATCGTGGCATATTTAGAAAGGATGGGGGGAAGGTGTAAATATACCTCCCGACCAATTTAACAAATTCTTCGCATTTAAAGATCCTTTACACAAATAGTGCACTATGCAAAAATCGACCTCTCCTATTGGTCGATCCATCTCGTATTACGATATGTCTGCGTGATGCAATCGATTTCTATCAAGAGCTCTTGTGGTGTAGAGGTTTAGATCGTTGGGTCTCACCTGGAAAACGCGGGTTCGAGCCCCGTTGCTTTTTTTTATTATTTTTTTAAAGATTATGTTTCTAAACAGCTTTTTTTCTTGATTTTGGGTATGTCTTGGGTTAGCACCTGGTTAGTTTCCTTTTCTTGAGCCCCCGTAGCGAGCGGAGTGCAATGCGGATCGACCAATGGGAAAGGCCGATTTTTATATAGTGCACTATTTGTGTAAAGGATCTTATAATGCAAATTCTTCATATGTACTGCTCATGAATTACAAACTTAAGTAAGACCACCAAATGTTGACCCTGTTCAAAATATACCTGAAGCTGCACACTCTGCTTTCAGTTTTGCTGGGGTAACATTGAATGAGGTACGTGATATCATAAACTCTTTAAAAAATAAAACACGCAGGGACCCTTATGGCCTAAGCGTTTCTTTAATTAAATCTATTAAGAACCTAATTATAAGTCGTTTAACTAAATTAATAAATGTTTGTTTTGGGGAGTCAGTATTTCCAGATGCTCTCAAGGAGGCTGTAGTAGCCCCAATTTTTAAAAAAGGAGATCCAAGTGATGTCTCAAATTATAGGCCAATCTCACTTTCACCAATACTTTCTAAAATATTTGAGAAATGTATGACTGGCAGGATAGCTCATTTCTTTGAAACCCATAAAATATTTACTACTAGTCAGTTTGGCTTTAGAAAGGGCCTTAATACCACCTTAGGTATTTTGGATTTGGTTTCAAATATTCTAAACGCTTTTGATGAATCCACTTATACAACAACTGTCTTCTGTGACCTAAGCCTTACGTAGGCTGTGTCTCACTACTTGCTTTTAAAAAAACTTCAGCGTTACAACTTCGAGAACTCTAGCCTATCTTTGATTGAGAGCTATCTTATGGATAGAACTCAGAGAGTCAAAGTGAATGGGGTTGAGTCTGCGAGAGGTAGTGTAAACTGTGGGCGTTCCCCAAGGATTAGTCCTTGGACCACTGCTCTTTTAAATTTATATTAACGATATACCAGGTTATGATCCTACGTCACAGTACACTCTTTTTGCAGATGATACTGCCATAACTAATAAGCATGCAAAGCTGGAGGAGGCTAAAGCAAAGTCGGGGGAGGCACAGGAGATGGCTGAAGCATGGTTTAGTTCAAACTTACTTTTCCTTAATGTGGACAAAACTCAATCCATGATTTTTTCAACACGGGCAATACCAGAGACTGACTTGGTAACCTCTGTAAGGTTCTTGGGGGTCATCCTGGACTTCAGACTTCGGTGGGATGCACACACGGATCAGCTCTCTACGAAGCTTAGCAAAAATATTTATATCCTGCGTAACCTGGGTGAGTGTGTGTCTCAGACTGTCCTCCGACAGGCGTATTTCTCTGTCTGCCACTCGCACATTTCTTATGCTGCTTGGGGTCATGCTGCGGGGGCAGGGAGGGTTTTTCGTCTTCAAAGGAGGGCAGTTAGAGTGATTGCGGGTCTGGGATATAGGGATGACTGCCTGGAAGCCTTTAGACAAAATAAAATACTAACGTTGCCATCACTCTTTATCTTGGAAACCTTATGCTACATTAAAACTAACATCACTCTTTATACAACACATGACTCCATACGTAACCATGATACTCGAAACAAACAAAATCTTGTTTTGAACTGTTGGAGGTTAAAACGTTGCCAGGATGAGCCTAATCATCTAGGTATTCACTTCTACCACAAAGTACCTGAAAATATAAAACAGCTACCGATAATAGCATTTAAAAGTAAAGTAAAGAGTTTTCTTCTCAGTGGTGCATATTAATCGGCGAATGTTGATCTTAATTGTTTTAACTGAATTTTAATTTGTTGTTTGTAATATGTTTGACATTTTAAATTAAATTTGTGACTCTTGTAAAATTATGTTTTTTGACTATTTTAAAATAATTTATGTGTTTTTAATGTGTAAAGTTTTAGGTTAGATAAGACTTTATATGTATTTTTTCTACTTTGACGTGTGTAAGTGCTATGTATGTATAAAAGCATGAATAAACAATTTGAATTTTGAATCTGAATTTGAGGTTTCAGCCATATTCACCTCATGCTTCCGATGACGTTGTAAATCATCCATTGAAGCATGTTGTCTCAAATCTCAACCGGAGCAGCTCTCACTTGCTCGATATTTTATTCGGCAGCGATTTTGGACATTAATCGTTGCCTAGCATGTCGCAGACATTCCGAAACCATATGGGCTAGTGGAAATAAAATTGAATTGTTCATGTTGTTGTAATGTAATATTTCCCGTCTATCCAATTCAATCAATCAATTAACGCAAAATCAAAACCTTGGACCACTGGTCATTATCCTAATTTTGAAGCTTCTAAAGAAGCCCAGTCTCGTCACTCAATGACGTCCCTAAGTTCTGGAGCTTTTCAAACCAGCTTGTTTCTACTTCTTCCAGGTCGTTTCTTGTTTGAGATGTTCGACGCTTGTTTAGCAGTGTTTGCAACACTATGAATATGTCATCTCTAGGTGTTTTTGACCGTTTCCTGCCTTCACCTCGTCTCCTTACATACTCTTTTGTTTGCCTTCAACTTCTTACATTGCGATAGATCGTGGATTTTGATTTTCCCAACATATCAGCAATATCACTGTAAGTTTTATCATTTTCAGTTAACGCTACAGCTCTCATAATATCAGTATAGGAGTCATATCCATCCGTTATGGATTTTTTTTCACAATTAATATTTACAGTCTCCTCAACAAAAAAAACGTTATTATCTACAATCTACACGTAAGCCATTACGTTTAAATTCCCCCAAAATATTATTCTCTGTGAATTATTAACTCAATAACTGGAGCATTGTCTTTATAAGAACTAAACAATGACTGGGGTGATGCTGCCTTCTTGAAAGCCAAGCAAATGTCGTTTTGACCATTGCCCGGTCCCTCTTGAACCCTAAAATACCCACTTGCTTTATGGGGTTCCAAAAAAAGTGACGAAAACAATGTTAGAAAAGGTCAAAAATAAAGTCACCATAATGCAAACTGCAAGCATAAAAACAACAAAGAAAGGAATAATGACCCCCAATTTTAATCTTTTTGGGAAATCGCAACAATTACTTTTCTTTAATATCCACAACCAAAGTTAATGTATCGTTTATTTGCGCAGCAGTCAGCAAATAATAATAATAAAGGTATCTATTGATATAGTGATTGCAAGTGTAAACAAAACACAGGTGCAAGGCATACATTTTACTCACACCGAATCAAATGTTGACGATCATTGCAATTTAAAATCTCCATTATTCCAGGAACTACATCAGGAATGTTTATATCGAATTTGTGTTATCGTATTATTTGAGGTCACAGTGTAATAATACTATAGTTCGTTCATAAAGGAAGACCAGGAACACTTGAGACTTGAGACAAATTAAACGCATGTTTTTGAGTATATTCTGATTCTAGGATCGATTCTAATCAAATTTCATGAATTGTACCTGAAGTCGACAGCTTTCGAGATATTGATATTTTCAATAAATTGTTTACCAAACCTGTGTCTATAAGAATGACTAATCCGGAAATATCGTTTTCACACGTAAATTCTGTATGAGATGGTAGAAAATTGACTTATTGGAGAAACACACATATTTTATATACATTTATATTATTTTTGTTTCTCCGTAAAAATGTAATATGACTTATACCTAAATCCAGCAGTTTGCGATATATTGGCATTATCCACCTGCTACTTATATAGGGTAAATCAAAATCAGTGAATCATAACAGCTCTTCTTAATTTATGCATCTTTTATTGAAATTTATTAATGCATCGAATGTTTTTTTTTTTTTGATAAAAATTAATTACATTTTACACGCCGAAATCAAAATGAAAAGAAGGTGGGTACTCAGATAGGAAACTGATCTAAACCTAGTTTGAAAAGCTAATGCAAAGTTTGATCAGACCAGAAAAGTCAGTTATAAAAATATAGGCAATAGCATGATATGGAGATTAAGGACAGGGTGATCCACCATTTTTTTTATGTTCGCACACAGAAAAGGAAAATCCTATGGCACTCAATGAGCGGTGCGTATGCGTGGCAGTCCTCCAGACAAAAGGAGTCCCGTAACAGCGACGTCCAGTCCTAGGTGTTCGCAACTGAATCGTATGTTGATGAGCAGCTTGTGTCTGACGGGTGGTTCTGTTTGGCACAACTCTGGACGGAATCATAAGTGCTAGATCGTTTGAACACCTTCCGTAGAAGTATCGACAATAAAGAGATAGGTTCGCTACTTTTCTTCCCTGTATGAAGCCCAATATCTTGAGCCAGTGTTTGTTCTATCTTTGACAAGTCAGGTCCTGCGGTGTTTGCTTTTTTTGCCGCTAATTACGCAGACTAACTCAACGAAATCTTAAGCTATATAATATAAATGCTCTCTCTTTCATATTTTGTTTGTTTCTTTAATCATCAGTCTCTTATCGAATACGATTTACGTGATACTTTACACACGACTTCATATGAAACTTAATACTTATTGTTATTTATGCCTTTTTGGATCGAGACCGACAGGATACATAAATCTAATAGCCCACCAATTAGTGAGGATAATTAATTTATTTAATTTATTTAATTTAATTTAAATGAGACTAGGGGTGGATTCGATTTAACGGTTCTCCCGTCAACTATATTATATATGTGATTGTGGGCGCCAAGCTCTTAGAGACGATGCACACAGAAAATATAGAATATTTAGATAACAATAACTAGAATTTACAAAGATAAAAATAATTCACGTCTCATAGAGCCGAGTCCTGTAATAAATCAAAAAAGATAATTTACTTAAAAACAATATATTAATTTAACAACTAATTTACAATTATCAATGATGAGGTGTTTATTTTTAAAAATTGTTGAAATGCATATAATCGGATGTAAATACAACTTATAATATAGTTAATGAAGTTTAAACTTGACTAAATGGACTAGTAATGTGAACAATGAACAAATTTAATTATTATAACAAGTTTGGTCTAAGCAGACGATCTTTCTTTTGAGAAAGATTACCTATTTCCTTCAATTATCTGTAACCATACGATAACTTCGTTCAGCTGTTTAAAACCATTCGATTGGTTAGGATCTCCACTGGAAACCTCTACTGCCTGTGCCTAAGCTCACCCGCTAAAGGCGTGTCCACGTCTTACAGATAATCCTAGGTGGGACTCCTACTTGTTCGCACGGCAAAGCTGTAAGTGGTGTCTTCGTTGCGTCAGAGGCTCTCACCAAGATCGTTACATGGAAAAAAGAATATATAGGTCTTAGACCAACTATACTGCTAATAAAAATTATACAGAAGAGTATCCTGTGGACCTCAGTTTGACATACAAGGTTTTAACCAACAACTTGAAAATTTACTGGTTACAGCAAATATAATCAGAACCTAAATTACAATTTAAAGTTCAGCAAAAATTATAAATAACTATGATTAAATAACACTATGAATAATTACTGTTACTCAAGATATCTCTCTTCTTTACTTTGAGATATGAAATTCAAAAGAAATTATGATTGAAATTAAAAATTTAAAAGAAAATTAGGAAACTTGTCCAAACAGTGGCTCCCGGCAACTTCAAATAGAAAATAACTAGATTTTTATAAAAAATAGAAGAAACGAGGTATAACCTCTCTTAAAACAAGTCTAATGACTCCAGATAAGTAATTTCTTTACTTAATTTATGAATATGGCCCTTGGCACATAAACAATAATTTGACGTAAATTACTTCTCCATTAATTAAAGATAGAGATAAGATAATCACTATCTCGCTTTGAGATAGGAATTTAGGTAAACGATAAAGAAAAATAAACCAGGTAAATTTACACACATGTGCTTAAACCTCTTTCATATGCAAATCAATGCCGGTACATCATTGATCAAACGTGACACGATAAGTGATAATAATTATAGTTTGATGTTACAAATCAACTGAAAATTAATGAAATAAGCCTGAAAAAACTATGACCAACAATACTACTAAGGAAAATTCATCGAAATTCTACTCAAATTCAATTAACTACCCTTACAGGAATATATAAAATTCGCTTTGAGAATCTTCCAGGTAATACTGTCCAATTTAAATGAAAATATGTAAAATCTAAAATCATATGTATGACCACTAACGATGAAATAATTACGTTCTCTATATGTTTGGATTAAACCTGTATCAAATTACACGAATTTGACCGATAAGATACGCAATTATTCACCAAAAAAAAAAAAACGGTATTCAAACCTAAAGGTCACCATAAAAAATTAAGATTGTTGAAATCGTCAAACACTCGAAAGTGCAATATAAAAATGCTAAATTCTTTACTTTAGTGAAATATGATTAACCGAATCAAAAACAGTTATCAATTCTGTATTTAAAATATGCAAAGACTATTGAAAAATATGCAGGATGAACAAAATATTTTGAGATCAAAGAATTAACACCACTTACCGTGCCAACGTCTGCACACAAGATGCCAACCACCTTCTTTTCAAAATTGTACATTCTACCTATCTTAATTTTCAACGCTCGGATTGGGCAATTTAAATACACGTGACAACCATTGTAGGAAACCCGGCGACAAACTAAGGAAACATTCAACATACGCTAAATATAGTAATCTATCGTATATTACGGGCATTGAACAACACTCTACTTTCTTCAATTAGCTACTACACGAGATAAGCCCGTTTCCGAACAGACGGCATTCCCAAAATCAAGCTATCTGCACCGACACAAATCCATAAATTAAAGATACAAATCTGCGTACCTGTTCTCCTTAAAGTTAATTGTGCAAAATATATCCATTCACAGATAGATGTCACTGCCGATCATTATACCGAGCGATGAAAACCATTGATAAATAGGTAGAATTAATGGAGCGGAATATACTAACATTTGATAACATATATTTAACATATATTCCGTTACAATAGTCTGCCTCACCCGATTCCACGATGGCGTTCATGCAATCTGGTTTTCTGGCTCGCGTTGGGAACGAGCAGTGGTCATTGGAGTCTGCGACATGAATGCATATAAGAGTGCTGTCGTCTGCAAAGCTGTAATGTAAATTGCTTGTCCTATCTAAGAGATCGTTGATATAGAGCAGGAACAGTGTGGGAGATAATATGCACCCTTGAGGAACTCCGGCATTGGCTTTAAATTCTTCTGAGAGATGTTTATCAATGCCGACTCGGATGCTTCGATCTCTTAAGAAATTGAAAAGCAATAAAAGCAGTGCTTTGGATATGTCGAAAGCCACTGCAGGAGATTCTCCGTAGCTTTTGATGGCTTTGATCCACAGGTAGGTCATGTAAGTGAGGAGGTCTCCCGTAGATCTGTGCTTGCGGAAGCCATACAGGCGATCGCTTATGATGCCTGCCAATTGGAGATATTTTAAGGGTTGTTAGTTGATCATTTTCTCCATGACTTTGGACATAATGGGAACTAAGGCAATTTGTCGTTAGATATTTGGAATCGTTTTTTTTTAACTTCCTTATGGGTTTCACCTGAGCCCATTTCCAGATAGAAAGAAAACATGCAGTTATGATAGGGAAAAAAGCCTGCATAGTGGAGCAGCGCATTGCTTACCACCAAAAAGATCTCGATCCGTTAGGACAGTTGAGAAGCTTGTCCTTGATCTGCTCGTTATATCCCTCCTTGTTCTCGTCAATGCAATGGTCCGCTTACACTGGTTTCTAGTTGAGATGAATATATTTCGATTTTTAGCTGTCGAATCTCGGTGCCATTTGCGGTAGACAGTATTTTTTGCATTGGCCGTTCTTGCGCAGTTTTTTTTCAAACTATGGTTTAATTTTTGAGTTACGCATTATAGAAGAATGGATAAACGCCTCCATATCAGCTGGGATAACTTGAGTTATCTCATCATCATCTTAAACGTGTGCTGAAAAAAAAACAAAAGTTGGTTCAACTAAACGAATACACCGGAACGCAATTTTCTTATAAAATAACGATAAATCATATATCGGAACGTATAGACACGATGTAGAAAATGCGATATAGAAAACACGGTTGCCATGGTAACGAAAAATAACAAATTACGTCTATCTCAGTTCGTACTGGACCGAAAAATTTGTGTGCCAGTGGCCAGATAGTCATCTAACAACTATTTAAAATGACGGTTAGAATTAAAAAAAAAAGCCAGCATCATGGCAACGGCCATCTCAGCTTTGACCTATCCTATCTCCGTCACGGCACTGTTGCTAATGGAAAACAGTTAGGTACTTTATTTCTCCTTTCGATGACCTTGACTGATATATTCAAGATCATTTACAAATGCTTTGACTTATGAGAAAAAGGATATCGGGATATGAGAGATGTAAAAAATGGTTGCCAAGGCACTGTCTACTAAGCTACACTTCTTGAATCTAGTATCAAAGAATGTTGCAATAAGCAGAACTCTTTTAGTTAAAGAATCCTTGAACCCTTTTGTTCTAGTTGAAGCTCATCCTTTCGTGTTTGGACTCCAGAAAAATTAGATCCTTCAGCTTTACTAAGGTAATGTAAAAGAGTCTTTATTAGTGATATTATTTCAGATATTGATGAATTCGATTTACTGGCAAGCTTGGTTGTTTCTTAAAAAGGTTTTAATAAGTTTAGTAAATTTTTGCTAGTTCCCATTGGCGAAATGTCATAGCGATTACATTAAGTACTAAATCTTCCTCCATTAATTAATTAACAAATTTAAAGCTTTTTGTTGTTCGACAAGACGTTCCAATATGTAATAACTTGAGTTCCACCATGTCGCTGTATCTTGAAATATTAAATTATTTATTTAAATATTAAAAATTCCCACAAACACTCCAAAGACAATTAGTTTGAAGTTATGGTAGCCCATAAACTAGTGAGAAGATTCTTTTATAATGCTTTGCATCTATGTTATCAGACTATTAAATTAAAGCAAAATAAGATACTTCGTTTTAATCTAGGTCCTATAACATTAATATTGCCCAATTCCTATCTTGAAATAATTCCAACCAAACATTGTAAAGGTTTGACTAAATGCAGTCAATCACGAAACACTATAAATAATAAGTATTTTACTAAAGTAGCTTTATAATAAATCAATAAGATAACCGGTGAAGTAAATATGTATGCATATAGCCGGTAAACGCAGTGATTACTGAATAAAACTAATCTAAATGAATATCAGGGCTGCAATAATATCATTATATCAATAAAAAGTTAATAAAGACATAATAAATCAATGAAATAATCAATGATGTAAATATATATAGATCTAGATGTCTACGGTTAAAAACGAATTGAGCTCAATTCGATAGCGGTACTAAGGCGAGAAAGTAAAGTTGCAAATTGCAGTTAAATAAAGCCGTTCACTGCTATGAGGCGTACAGATTACAGTAAAAACTTATTGTTCTGTAAGTGCAATACACAAGTAAATCAGATAATCACGAAAGCATTATCGAGATATTTACTAATTAAGGTAATACTATATCGGTAATAAGGTAAGTCAAAATCAAATAATCGACAAAGATAATAAATGACTTAGTCATCCAACGATAATTTCAATAACTCAATTACGGTAAACTGTAACGATAATGGGTATATGGGTAATAGCAATGAAAATGTTAGTAACATTTTCTCTGCTAATAGTTGACCTACAGTCAGATAAAGGCATACTCAATGAATCTAATTTCAGCAAAAGTAAATCAATTAATTATCATAACAGCAAAATAAATTCTCCCCTCGAGTTAATATCAGGTATGATAATTCCGGTAAAAATAAATCAGTTGATTATCATAACATTAGCAAAATAAATTCTCCACTCAAGATAATATCAGGTATGATAATTACAGTAAAAATAAATCAATTATCATAAATTAGCAAAATAAATTCCCTACGCGAGATAATATCAGATGTGATAATGAGTAAAGCAAGTATCTCTAAAGAAAGTATGGTAAGAAAGAGGCATAGATAGGCTACCCGATAATATATAACCTAAAGCTATTCATAGTCAGCTGAATAATCAATAAAGGTAAGCTATTTAAACAAAAAAGAGAAGTATTGATAATAGGTAGATATAATAAAGTAATTGAATAGTGAGTGAATTCATAATCAAAATGATAAATGCTGATATTAGATACGATATATGAAAGTAAACGACCTACAGTGGTTTAACAGTAAATTCATTAAACAAAAGTTGTCAGCCACGCTAATAGGTACAATATAAAAAGGTAGACGACATATACTCATTTAACAGTAAATTCATTAAATAATAGCTGTCAGCCACGGTAATAGGTACGATATAAAAAGATAGACGACATACAGTCTTCTAACAGCAAATTCACTGAAACGATATTAAAGATAGTAAAAGTTCATTAATTTAAACCAAAATAGATCCTACTTGTTTCTCGTAGATTATGCCGACGTGGAATCTACCGGCGTTTCCGGCGAAGTTAATTTTCCACCATGTGGTCATATCAAATCGACAAAATGCATCGATACGGAACCGGAAAGTCGCTAGATCGGCCCACCGAAGGTCAGGGAAGGTAGTTCTTCTCACGGAACGTCACGGAAGATAATCTGTTCCACGGAAGGTCCCTAATTAAATTATAAATAATTTTCACTATTCAATATAGACACACTAACATGTTTCATAGGAAGGGTAACCACAACTGTCGTTAAACATCTTTATTGGTATCCGGCAATACAGTCGATAATTTCAGAAACTACACCTGGCAGTACGTTTGCCAATGAATTTCACTACAAAAGCAGACGGTAATGGTAATGAGGCGTAATGGTCAAAAACAACAGCGATAATTTTAGATATTGCAAACCGATCTTCTCTTACCTACCTCCTACACGCGTCAAGCGTGCGGGAGAGAAAACCCAATCAATTCCTCCAAAAAAGGACGCTCCTAATGGGTTCATCTTTCGAGCGACTCGGAACATCGAAAGTAAGATGGCAAGAAGTAAGGCAGCGAGAGTATCGATAACACAAATCGACCAATAAAAGGGGAAAATCGTACTACTGAATTTTGTAACATTTTCAACGCTACAAATTTATGATTATTTAGTTTTTTTTGTATTAAAGCGCCAGCGTAACATATTGTTGACGAAACGTACGATTTGGATTCACTTGAGATATAGAATGTATATGTTATTCGAGATGTCTTGGATTAGTATTATTATTAAGAGCCCTAATAACTGACGTTTATAGATATAGTTTAGATTCAGTCGCTTTGCACTATATAAATAATTTTTTTAACACAGACATAAAGGAATTAATTTTTAAGAAAGACTCGATTTCAAAAACTACAGATAACCTTCTATAATCATTTATCCGTAAGTCCTTTTAAAAGAAGCTATAAATCCGATGACGATTTTTTACTAAATACCTATATCCGGAATCGTTTTAGTTGCAGCGATGAAACTTCACGCGTGATCTGGCGCTAATGGTATAATAGTTCCGCTAAAAGTAAATTAAATAAGGGGCCGGTTCCACCTTTGCCATTCCATTTTTTTTAATTATGTGTTTTGTTTTGTTGTATCACCGTAGAGAGTGTGTCATCGCCAGAACTATGGCGATGTTGAAGTGAAAGTTGGATCTTAATTTACAATTTTTGCATTATCTGCTAGTGGAAGCATCCACCGACTATATATGACGAAACGAAAGCTATGCTTTATTATGTATATATTAATCATATTTTATTACTTTTTTCAAATTCTAGGTGAGATGCATGAAACTCGTCCAGCACCCCAACGTGGTTAGACTATATGAAGTGATAGACACGGCGACTAAGTTGTACCTGATTTTGGAGTTAGGCGATGGAGGAGACCTCTACGAGTATATCCTTAGGCATGACCAGGGCCTGCCCGAGGAGAAAGCCAAAGACTATTTCAGGTAATGCCTAGCACTCTAGGTGAAATATTAATACTGATAGAGTGCCTTCTGCGATCTTCCACGTTGTTCAACCCTTACTTGTTATAATCAGATCCAAATCAAGCTGCAATTATTAACAGACATACTTTAGATGGAGTTAATTCGTTTTTTACCTCTTAATATGTATAAGTACCAAATTGTTTGCTTATACTCTAGCAAAGTCTGAATCGAGGGCAAACCACTGACCAAAATTTTGAACACCTACATCCTTTTGGTAAAATACCAAGGAGGTATAAGGATGCATGAGGAAGTATAAGTTCTTCCTCATACATCCTTGTAAGTAAATATTTGATGCATACTCGGAAATCCTCATATATTCTTATACATCCTCGAGAACCATGAGAAATCTTCTATAAATCATCTCTATATCTCCTGTATTGTTTTGTATAAACTTGCTTAACATTATCTAGAGTACAAGTTTTAATAAAACGCTAAACACGTCAAGTAATTTATTGAAATACGCATTTTTTGACAGCTATAATGAGGATAATTTTCTGAAATCTATGGCAGACTCTTAAGGATATTGTGCCTACCTTATAAGTAAACTGAACTGCCTCAGGTATACCGGCAATTAAATATTTGAATTATCTAAGTTTATATGTCAGCTCACCAAGAACGATGGTTAGTAGGCTCTAAACGCCCATGAACAAATTAGGAAAAGAGACAGCCAAGTATTTCCGGTCTTAATGAAGGTTCGAAACGAAATATATCCTCAGATTAAGATAATGTCCAGTAAATTATATTATATGTATACAATTGTATAGAAATTAGTAATGCAAAATCTAAAAAGCACTAGCAGAATATATTTTCACAAAACTATAGTAAATAGAGAAAAACCAATAGAGAATTAATAAAATATTCGAGAAAACAGTGTTTTCTATATATCATTTTTAAAGTTTTATTTAATTTGGAAATTTGTACACTATCATGTATATTAATTTGGAATAGTTCATCCCCAATCAAATTTATTGGTTTGTATACTTTGGCAATATCTACTATTTTGGACCAACGAAATATTCGTATATTGTTGCAGGAACTGAATTTTAACTTTGCTATCTCTCTTTCATAAAAAAAATTTGGATAGTACTTTTCAGCCTGAAACAAAAAATAATTTTAATTATCCACAGTGTCAACAATTAGACTGATTTAGATACTTTTCAAATGAAAAAATGTATTTGCACACAAAAAAAAACAGGGTAAATATCTTGCCTGTAAAGATATTAAATTATTGTTTTCAATTTCACCTCCAGTTTCATGGTCGTGTCGGTATTCGTGAAGTGTCCTAATCAATGTGTTCCTAATCTGAAGTACACACCTGCTGGTAGTTCTACTACTCGTCTCATGTATATTTTTTTTAAATGATTTTGTGTTTAGTCGAAAACGGTGTGTACTCACTCCTCTAACACACATACAGCAGTATATTGTTTTTTCATCACAACTGTTTTTCGGCTCTCCAAATTATCATATTAGTTATCCTCTGCAAGTTCATCTTCTCTAACTTCATTGGAGTAGTCTTTTAAAGTTGAACCGCCTCTATAGTTAATTTTTTTTAAATCTAAATCCTAGTCAGAATCAGTCGAGGAGGCAGTATTTTCAAATGTAAAGTTCTTGAAAATTTTATTTAATCTTTTAAACTTGAACCGCCTATATCTCGTTCATTTTTTTTTAAATCTAAATCCAAGTCAGAATCTGTTGAGGAATCAGTATTTTCAAATGTCAAAAAAAAATATTTTCTATCTCATTTAGCTGTTTTTCATTTTCAGAAAATAGGTAATCAATATCGTCATCTTCTAAATGTTCTGTACCTGTACCTTTTCCTAATTAGTTAGAGTGATATATTCAAAATGCTCTATTAATATTTATTTTTAGTGCTATTGTATTGCAAAGTTAATAAAAGAGGAGATTAAACACATTTTTTGATATTACTTTGTTAGTAGGTTTTGGTACAAGACCGTTTGCATCTTCGTTAACTTCGACTTCGTTTTTGGAAACCCACATAACTTTTACTTCTTTAGTAGATGTTAAAACCGTTCTATTGCAGCTTCGAATGCCAAATATTTTTAATGCAGTATCAATTTTCTCTCAGTTTTCCTCCAGAAATTGGTATTAGTTCTACTTACTACAATGACCTGCAAAGTTGCGGAGAATGGCTGTTGTTGTCATAAAAAAATAATGCTTAAAAATGCCTTTTTTCAAAGTATTCTTCATTTTTAGGCAAATAGTGCGAGCGATATCGTACTGTCATCAACTACACGTTGTTCACAGAGACCTGAAGCCAGAAAACGTGGTATTTTTTAAGAAACTGGGTATCGTTAAACTAACCGATTTTGGATTTAGCAACAAGTTCTATCCTGGCCAGAAATTGGAGACGTCCTGTGGCAGTCTGGCTTATTCCGCTCCTGAGATATTGCTGGGTGATTCCTATGATGCACCTGCAGTCGGTAAGCAAACCGGAATATATTTATTTTCATCTAGATCTTGTTATAAAATATGTAGTTTAAATTTGATAAACCTTTATTAAAATATCAACGACTGTTGGAAAGTAGACTTACCACAGTATACTTGAAAACCTTGATGCAATAACGGAGCAAGTTTACTTTCTAAAAATGTTCGGGATACGGGAAAAACTTCAGCGTTTAGAAATGGGGCTTTAACTTAACTAAGTGCTTTTAATATCATCTAAGTGTTAGATTTTCGAAATTTTTTACAAAATATCTACATTTACCAAATATAAAAAATAGTTTTGAAAGGTTCTTGCACCAAATTATCAACAAGCATTTAAGAAATATACAGTATTTTGGATGAAACATATTTATTAAATAAAATAAAAGGTTTTTAAATAAATGAAAAGTCATTTTCATATCCTTTATTGACCGGGCTATCTTCAGGAATTTGTTCAGAAAATTCTCCAAAAATATTTTTGTAATATCCCTAATAAGCTGCGGGAACATATTTTTTTGCCAGTCTTGCAATCTTTTATTTGCTTATTATTTAATGGAACTGAATGATTGTAGGCTTTTACCGTTGATAGTGACGCCTGCGAGTTGGCATCTTTACTGATGAGAAATGTTATGAACAGTGTCAATCCACTGGAAACTGAGCATTCAACAAAGTTATTATTAATGTACTAACCCAAACCCTGTTCGTATATTGCAACACGTTTTTCTGATTGAACCCAAAGATTTTTTTTTTCAATTAATTAAAAAAAATTAACCTAGCCCCGGAGAGTCGCGTTACAATGCCCGGCCCCTGTCGTGGGGTCGTTTGAGCGCCACCCGTTCTAGCAGCTAAACGGAAAAAGCTCTGCTGGCGTCGTACAGGGTGGCTAGGTCAGCTCATAAAATTAACCGGTACTTCGTACTTAATTTCAAACTATCAAGAAATAATAATAAAGAATAATGGTGGCACTATAATCGACTAACTTAATTTATCAAGAAAACACACTCTAAAAATTTAAGGAACAATATATTTGCTAATACGTTAGTTTTTTTTGTTGAAAACACAGCAACAATCTATCTGGAGAAGGAGGTTAAATTAAGACAAGAGAATGTTAAATGGCTGTTAAAATACACAGAGTACAATATGGAGATTGTACAGAGACCAATTCGGTTAGAAATACCTGGTTCTGTATGCCTTAAATGCACTAAATACTACCTATCGAAGTGATCACTTCACGTTACCTAATCTAATTATAACTAGGTAAGCGTGCGCTACAGCTGCACTAATTACGAGTGCCGCAATGATAATATGCCGCAATGAGCGGACACAATAATTAGATAAAAAAACTTGAGAAGTTAATAAAAGCACCAGATTAAATTAAAACTATGGAAAGCTTGATTCATATGATAAAGAGATAAAATCCCGAGCAGCTATATCACTCGACTAATAAATGAAAAGTAGGAAATTATCCAGCCAGCGCTTGACTTTTATTAAAATGGGTAAACAACTCAAAGCAATCAGATTAACTGGTCCGATAAACCTGTGAGTAAAGATAAATTAAATTAATTGAAATCAATGAGCGACCTCAGAACTCGGCGTTCAATGTTTGACTTGTATGAATAAAAGAAAACGAAGCGTGATTATACTAAATGGTAAACAGAACGAACAAAACTTATAATACGATACCCGGATCCCGTCGTTGAACTCTGGTGGAGATGCCGGAAAGTAGAGATAGCCAGGAACGGCTCTCGACGGCCTCTCGTGAGGGAACCAAATGGCGTATCCTTCGATGAAGGTTCTGGCCCTCTGCGAAACGGTGTAGTCCCTCTGTGAAACTTCTGGCCCTCCAAAAGAAGTTGGGGCCCTTCAGAAGAAAAGTGGTAGTCCTCTAGCCCTCCAGGAAAAGTTGTGACCAATAAAGGTTCTGGCCCTCCAGAAAAAGTTGTGGCCAATAAAGGTTCTGGCCAGAGATAAAATAAAAAAGAGAGATTGCCGAATCAATGATATTTTTTTAAGACAGTTTTCACTAGCGCCGCCAGTATCCTCGGGAAGAATTACATATGGGTTGATCGGTATTACAGATAACTGTTTTTGTGTTTATGGGTCGGTAATGTAAATTATTTCCTTACCGACTGTATGGCGCCATATTCAAAATTATTGTTTTATTTAAGCTGTGATCCGAAATGATTAAATTTGCTATTTTTAATGCATTTTCATTCCGAATCATTTTTCTTGGCGAACTTTACCCGTAAAATCTGCCAAAAATTATGTGTCGGAATGAAAATTCAGTAAAAATTGCAAATTCAATAATTTCGGAATACGGTTTTATTAAAATTCGCATATAATTTTTCCGTTGTTGTCATTATTTCAAATATATTCGATTATGTTTTGTCCCTATAGAAAAATGAAGGTGTTTCTGATATTTGAAACACACCTTTAGAGCTTACATAAGAACGTAGAGGTAAAAAGTACCTAAAAAAGATTTTTTTTTTTAGGAGAAAAGTACCTAGTAAGTTAGTATAGGCACATTTAAATATTTCAAAGGTTTTATGCATAATTATGTAATTTTGACGAAAGTTTTGTGATGCGACTTTGTAATATTATAACGTATAATTTAATTTTTAAGCATACATTAGGTGTTAAACAAACAACGTTCTTTTAAGGAAGATGGTTCCCTTTTTATATTATAAAATAGGGAAGTTTATTAATGTTAAATAAAACACATTTGATTATAATAAATATATATAATTTTTATTTTAATCTAAACCTCAAAAACCGAAAAAAAAGTGAAATGTGGGTTCTCAGGAGGATTAGCCCTTATAGAACAGGTTCTATAAAACAAGGATTACATGTACTTGTGGATGGAGTAGGTTGGGTTATATGGGGAACATTGTGGGAAGTGTGAGGAAGTCTAATTAGAATATCACTGATAATTTTGATTCGAGGCTTTAAAAAGGGTACCGCAAAGCTAGTTAATCTCCTTTGTGACGAATCTGCAAAGTTTTTATCTTCAAAATGGTCTCCACACAAATACATTCTAGTCGACTTATCATTTAAATTCATCATAATCTGGAGCCATTCTTCGCGTTTTTTCGAATTATTTTCAGGAACAATAAAAAAGTATTTATACCTCCATTAGCCAGGGGTGTAGAACACTGATAACAAAAAATTTACATTTTTTTTAAACTAGTCTCTGACCACACAATTACTATATTTAAAATTATTACCTATTATTATTCTGTACATGGATTACGGCAAAAAAGATTTCCAGAAATTAGAAAAATAATCTAGGCTATACTATACTTATTATGTTACGTAATATATGGGGCTTAAGAGATGGTTGAGGATTCCTTATAATACGAATATTTCGGACTTTTGTTCATTTTCCCATTGAATACCGATCTCTTCAACTTTAGTCTGAAAGTATGCGCCTACATTATTTCTATTGGAAGCCAAACAGGAAATAAGGACTAAGAGTTTTGCATCAATCAGTGTGGATCCAACTTATGACAGTAGGGTTTGGACTTCAACATCAGTAAGAATACGAATTGGCCAGGATCAGACTTTGTTTAACACTTAACTAAAAAGAAAACAACAATAAACAGACGGTACGGCATGGCCGCACATACTTTCTCTCTCGCTCATATGATTCTGCCACAGAACTAAAAAAAATGGGACATCGGTAGTTCCGCCACAAAACTAGGAAAAATTGGAAGGTGAATGTTTCCACTAGTAAAGTGGCTTTATCTTATTTTTCCTAGGAAAACTAAACAAATGCATAATTATTTCCCTTACTAATTGGTAAATAAGTACAGAGTGAATAAAATCGTTAAAGCCGTTATCGATAAAATCGATTTTTTTCCATTTTTGTTCCAAGGGTATAGTGGCCGTTACCGATTTTTCCCGAAAAAAATGGTGCAGTATCTACGTGATTAGTCTTACTAAATGGTAAACATGTAAAAAATTTAAATAAAATCGTTAGAGAATTTTTAATTTTTTTTTCTTCATATAAACTACTTACCCTTAATTTTGAGGAGAAAAAAAACTGAAAAAAAGTTCTGGATATATTCACCAGAAACTTCCAAATACCGATTTTGGTCGAAATCGACTTAACGGTTTTGGAGATAAGTTGTGTGACAGGCAGACGTACACACAGACACCCACATAGACACACATTTTCTTGGTACTTGTTTACTACTATATCCCCCCCAACACCCAATTTTGACTAAATTTTTGTAAAGTATGAATAAGTTAGTACTTATCTAAATAGATATTTTTGATTAAAATTATTTTGCGTAAATGATTTATAATTAAAAAGATATATACAGGGTGATTCACGAAGATGGTCTATTAAGTATCTGAGGAATGAGTTTTCTGATTTTCTTTAGTCTGTGGCCATACCATCCCTTAAGCTATACAAGGGCGCGTAACGCGCTTGTCTCTTTACTTTGGTACTTTTTTAGTTCCACTTTTTGAAATACGCACCTGACCTGAGACATTTAGCTACTTGAAAATCAAGAATGTTAGTCAAGTGTGACAACATTGCAAGTAAATTTTCATAATTAAAGTAAAATTAGGAGTGTTTCGCGTTAAAATATATTGGGATACTAAACAGCCAGTGATTTTTTTCAATATTCGGCGTCAAAAGAGCTTTGCGCAATATGTAAAGTGTCACAAAATACTTCTAATACTATCTAATACATGTAACACAAAGAAAATTGCAAAATTCGAAAAGTGCGCAAAGTAAAAATTTACCGATCATTTTTCATAATAGGTATTACTATGCATTAGTAACTTTTGGTAAGTTTGGTTTTTGCGCCAAGTAATTTCAGTTGAAACTGCTTATTTAGACCCTACATTAATAATTTTGTACAAAATTATGTCAATGTTAGGTGTTGGGATATACTAAATATTTTAGAGATACCTAGAGGTAATTATTTAATAAATCTCCAACATATTTTATATAAATTTATTGTTTTTTAAATTTATAAACCATTTGCGCCAAATAATTTTAATGGAATTTATCTATTTAGACACTAATCTAATCATATTGTGCAAAAGTAATTCTAAGTTAGGTGTTGGGGATATACAAAACTGTTTTTTTTTTCAAAATTTTATGTTTTTAGGACTCTAGGGGTCATGATTCGTCGAGATTTGCAAAAAAAATAAATTCGATATTTTGGACGATTACAATATTTTCTCTATAGCCCTATATGCGCGAGAGAGTAAAAATAAATTCTGGACAACGCCAATTTTAGAAAAAAAATGCTACTCACTGTATAATTTGGAACAAACATCCTCTAGCGGCAACTATCAGCTAAGTATGGTATAGAAATGCAATATTATTTGCTTGGTCTTCAAAATATTTGGTTAATACAAAGACATAAGAAATGTACCGCGGTAGCGGAAATATATCGTATTCGATTATTTCTAAGGCCATATTCCAGTTACAATAGATATTTTGGTCTACATTCTCTCTGAACAATAATAAAAAGCAAAAAGTTTCCCGCGGAAAAAATCAACGAATTTTCTGTAAGCCTATCCTATATTAACTGCGAACTATAGAATTTCAGAGACATTATACTTACGCTTTAATTGTTTCAACTTTACTTAAAAATAAACCACACTATTTAAGCAAATATTAACAGGCACAAAAGTATTACCCGTTGTTAACAAATTAAATAATTTAATATTTTATCACTTTTGATCGAGATTCAAATTCAAATCAAATGTCACGCTGACTCACAGGTGGGTAAGCTGTTCAAAATTTTAGTTGCAACGATTGCCACCAAACGCAACACTCCTCGGGAATGCGCAATGAATAAGCGGTCTTAAAAACTTCCGTATCATTCGGCAATCTCTCTTTAGATATTTATTTATCTCTGGTTCTGGCCCTCCAGAAAAGGGTTGTGGCCCTGCTTCTGGCTCTCCAGAAAAACCCTGAAATAATCCAGTACGCGTTAAACGAAGCCCCCTTACTTTAATAAAAATCATAGACCCCCTCCCTCTTTGCATAAATACATCTTCTTTATAAAACAAATTTTCGCAGACAAAAAAAAAACATGGACAATGCAATAAAGCAAATAAAAGAGATATTAAGGTTCAGACAACTTGACTATAAAAAGATAGGTATGAATCACCCCTAAAAAGAATATATAAACTTCCCCATATGATCAAAATTGAAGTTGCATTAAAATAAAAATTCGGATCAGATAAAATGGTGTAGATAAGATAACCTATGGGAAAAGCAAATGGCGTTATGTGCACAAAAAAAAGGTAACACAGATAAGCAATCAATTTCATTAATTTAGGCAAAACGGTAGGGATATTTACCTCAAACTTGGACGTGAGGGCGGACTATGAGAGATTCGACGGTCTCGGTCTTATGGTACGAACGTGGAGGCCGCTATAAATAATGGAAAGAAAAAAAAATAGCATCATGGCGGTCACGTGCTTCATGCAGGCCATAGAAAAAGAAATCCAGAAACAACAGAACAACAGAAAATGCTTACCTAGTACAGCATGTAGAGCCCGAAAAATCGGACGTGTTAAAACACAAGCAGAAACCACACAATAAATCCCCTAGCAAAAAGGGTTGTATTATAGCACAATACTAAAACGTGACGTTTCTAGCTATACTCGCAAACGTTCCTCTTACGTTCTGATCAAACTCGTGAAAGGCCATCCACTCCGTTCGTCAATTCTGCTTCGAGATTCGATGCTGCGTCACAAGTAGTGACGGGCGGAATCATGCCGAGTGATTCGATCCAAGGAACAATTCGAAGATATTATGCGATCGAGCTCTCGCTTGTCATGATGGCAACATGATGGCGGAGGCCACAATCAATGCATTGAAATCAAGGGATTCACGAAATAATAGAGAATATGCCCTAACAAAACGATAAACTAAAAATTTAAATCGACAGCCGATCCTACGAGATGCTGTACATTCCTATTACTCCGTCACGGAGGTCACAAAAACTTCTACTAAAATACGGATCAACCAGTTAAATGCAGCGTTTTTTGCAGGCTTCACTAACAAAATTCTGAAAAATATAAATCGATTCGCTGGCTGTTTACGATAATATAATGCAAATCAAGCCAAGTTATCTAAATAATAAGGTACATCGCTTTCGCTTATCAACTAACATAAATAGTCACAACGGATTCTAAAAGCTAATACAAATATATAGCTAATCTATACCTGAAATATAGTTAACTCATATTAGGAAAGTGGCATTTACAAGCAAATTGAATTAATAAGTTTAGAATTAATAAAGCGAGGCGATGGCAGTTTCAAGCGAATTGTTGGCAAAGCAAATTAATAAATTTTGAATTAATAAACCGATGCGTGCATCATTTTTCCCAAAGTGCGGCATATAAATGAAATTTTGAAATTAGCAAAATCGAACTGTTACAATATTTAAAATTTAAATTTAAATTTAAATTTTGTTCATATTTGTTCATTGTTCATATTTCGAACATTCCATACGTATTTGCGTTGGCAAATAATATATTCCCGGATATTTGATCTAATTTGGACATCACCGCGACATCTCTCAATTGTACCGCTAAATAGTAAATTTCTGGCTTGGTACCTGCTTAATGTTTTCAACACGAAATAGTGATTCATGCGACGCGCGGAAGATGTAGTAACGCCGCTTTGTCCATAATACTATTTCACTGATCTAATTATACTAGAGTAATTGTTAAAATTTATTAATTTAATTAATTGTTCTTGATTATGGTTTGCATAGATGTAAGTCGGTTTGTTTTTTTTTTCTTTTCTTGTTTGGTCTCGAAATACGTATTTAAATGCGCAAAATTTCACGCTATCTAATGCGCATTAGTAATAGCGAGGTGCATAGAACACTGGCCATGTCACTTCTCCACTGTCATTGGGTAGAACGAGTCGATAGCTCGCATCTGAAATTTTTCAGACCATCTTGATGCTATTTTGAGTGACGACTATATGAATAGGTTCTTGTATATCTTAAATTTGTTTGCCTTTCTGTATTTTTGATGAATTAATTTATTAGTAGCAAGAAACCTAATTTCTTCGTTGAAGGATTTTCATCTGCCAGACTGGGAAAGTCACATGGAATAGAGGTTGAACATTCTTATAAAACCCTCGTCGGAACACCCTGAATTGAAGTAAATATTTAACAGTATTTAAAGAATGTATTCATGGATTTAATGTTCATAAAGAAAAAACTTATATTTTCTCTTAAAGTAATCTATAATGGCTAAATACCATTAAATTATGTTATCTTCTAGTTGCAAAGTGGTTTTAATATCTAATTAAACTTAAAATGTTATCTCTAATCTAACAATTTGTAAATTAGAATTTTTTCCATTAGATTACTCTCTGATTTGACGACTTTAATCAAACTTCTAGCTAAAACATAGTTTTTAAAGCTTTAGTTAAACTATAAATATCTTTTAGACATAACCTACCGACTATTTTCATGATTTATGGTAATATTGCTATTCTGCGATTCGTACCATACTGGGCTTCCTTACATTATACAAAATGCCTGTGTTGCCACATTCTGTCCACCAAATTTAATTCTAAAGTATTAAAGGGGCTACTCTTTATAAAATGATATTCTCATTTGGGGGTTTTCGATGTCATATTATTATATTATATATTTTTGATATTATTGTAAGATTAAATTAAGGGGTTGGTGGTTTAATAAAGTTTTATCTTCTTGGCTGGGGATTATGCCAATAAACTCTCCTTTCGCTTAAGTAGTTAAGCTCAAGCAATTAAGTAATTAATAATTAACTGGGGGTTTTGTATTGAACTGCTGCACTGGCCATAGGTACAGCCAATGAATTGTGTCTAGTGTTTTAGACGTTGTATATTTTTAGGGTTTTAATTTTACCTCTACCAACCTTACTAGCTGTCTGCTAGCTTGCTTGTGGTGCTCGTGATTCTAGCATCGTACCTTACATTACAAAACTAACCACGTGTGAGTAGTATACAGTGGTTACTGTTGGTGTACCTTACATAGTTGTCGAGACCTGGGTATGTGAGAGCATACATGCTGATTTGAGAGCTAAAGGACACAGATAAACCAAACCTATTTTATTTTTATTTAGTTGTACGTGAACATTCTAATGTGATAATGAACTTTTTATCTTTGGTGAATTAGTGATTGCATTCTTATTAAATAATTTGATTCGTAATTGTAACTGCAGCTTATAGATTTAATTGCTCTTATATTTGAAAGGTATATTTGCTTTCAAAAGCTTTTATATTTGCAAAACTTTGCTTTTAAGCTGGTTTCCATAAGTTGTGATTTCTATATATCAATTAGTTTTTATCAAAAATTTGCCACACTCTTTCTGTGTTTAATAGCAGAGAGTAAGGTTATAGTTGATATGAAATAATACTGAAATAATATGAACAATAAAACAAAATCAAACAGAAATTAGTTATATGAGAAGAGGCAGCATGCACTTTAGCTGCTCTCTCTATAAAAGCAAAAATATGATTACTATAAAAAAAACATTTGTTTCGACTGAACGGCCCGATACAAAGGCATTTTGTTGGGAAATTAGTAGCTTCTTGTTCAAACAGCTTAGACAGAGCAGACAAAATACTTACAGGTCTGTAATTCCTAATGTCGCCTCTATCTCCAGATTGGTGAATGGGAACATATGATTTTTTCCATGCTGCTGGAAGTGGTTGGCTAAAAATTAAGCAAAATGAGATGTAAAGTGAAGAAGAACAATATCTAAGTACAGAAGGAGGTACACCATCAGGTCCCACCAGTTTACTTACATCGAGTTCATTAAAATCTCTCAATATCTACCGCACTAATATTCGTATCCGGATAGCAGTGATACTAGGGAAAGTAAAATTTTTTACGTTTTCTATGCAATATATTCCCGAATACAAATTTGAGCTACCCTTTGCATTGTCAGCAATAGCGTCGTTTAGACTTCATAACTGAAACTAACCATTGGCCCATCGACAGTTTCAATGTGCGCAGCATATATCAAAGAGTTCAATTTAGGTGGAATATAAATAAGAACAACACGCACGTTAGACTTCCGAATATGGAAAACATCCATATTTCTTCTAATGTAGGATTCGCCACCTCCCATTAAGTCAGGTTTTTTTTTATCGCAAAAGCACTCCACTACTTCGCTTTTTAAGCGCTTTACGTGACTATTGGAAATAATTGCAATATCGTGTATGTATAATTGGGTATGACTCAATCAAGGTAACTTTAAACTTTACGGCCGAGGCCCGCTTATATGCCTTTCGGCTTCAAGCTACTGCTACAGAGAACCCTTCATCTAGCGAATCCCATGCCAAAGGAACCCACCTACCGCCAGCATCACCAAGGTCCCCAGGCTTAGTCGATCCCTTCCGGTTATGCCCCGAGCCTCCCCGTGAGAGATCGAGAAAACCTGACGACCGCAGTAGCGGGGAAAGAAGTCATCTTTTTTCACTTTATCTTCAAAATAAACATTTCAATTCTTATACATGTTCCAAATACATAATCAATTATCCAATTACCAATACAATATTTACGTACGTACATCATGTCAAAATGCGTGTGCATCTATACCCTGAGTAATAGTATATTAAGAGGTAACGATAGTGAGTCCAATTTTGGCGTTACAGGTGCCTATCCTAAACGGGGAAGTATGTCCCCAAAAATACTACCCTTATTACCTACATGCACTTAGAGTTAGAAAACAAAATTCGGATCCCGATTATTAACAACTTGAACAATTTTGTAGTCTATACTGCCACCCTAACCATAAGATACACCTATGACCAATCAGGAAGTATAAACAAAATATACACAAAGTAACCTAAAACTAAACCTAAACTGACTTGCAATAAACCAAAGTTGTTATTCTTGTCGCATGGACATATTGCTACTCTCTCTTATTACCAAGAGCAATACCCTAAGAAGATACAATAAGTCAGCCAATACATATACAAAGTGTTCCAACTCGCATGGTAATGCAGTCCATTACGCACGGAACATCCATTAGCCCAACCACCGGTATCGATCCAAATGATCTCATCTAATTACAATTGCAATTACAACCCCAAATCACGAGCCGCCTCCCGCCTTGTCGACTATGCATCGTAGACGCTATTTTCTACCGCTGCTTCCGCGAGCTCGTTAAATACCTCCAAGTCTGAAGTGTTCAAATTACTCTCATCATTCCTGAAATGAAATATCAGGTCCCCCTTTGTCTGAATAGCTTCCGTTCTAGCATTCAAGCATCTTTTGTACATACACTCAAAAAGCACGTGCTCGGCGCTTTGTACACCCAGTCCACAGCCACACATGTCATCATCCACTCCTCCTCTCTGAAATCTACGTAAATAATGCTTGAAGTTACCATGCCCCGTGGCGAGTTGGGTTCCTTTTTTACCCAGTTTCAACCTGTCTTTGCCTACCTTATTGCAGAACCTGTGTAACGTTCTTCCCTTCTCTTCCAGGTCCCAGATATTTTGCCACTGGGCCATGAGTATTCGTTGTCTAATTCTATTGTATTCCCTCTTTTCCAGTATATAATCATCTTGCAGTATCCCATGTTCGGGGCAGTCCTTTAGCGAATCCCTAGCCAGTTTAGGGGCTCGTTTTCCTTGCTCCGTTTGTAGCCACCTTTCCCACCTGAAGCGGACTGTTATTCTCTTAATCTCTAGTGATCTCACCAATTCCTGTATCACTACGGCGTCCCTTTTTATCGAGTCGTAATTACACGCTTCCTCGATGGCCTGCTTATTGTCGTTTGCCACAATTAGATGTACATCTGCTAACTCCTTATCATTTATAATATTCTCTGCTTCCTTCAGACCATACAGAATTCCATTGAGCTCGACCCGGAGCACCGATCTACCCAAATGCTTATGGCAGGATACGCTGTGATGAGTACCAGCATGCTGTAGTACCGCCCCAAGTCCACAGTTCTCTTCGCGAACCGCGGCATCTGTCCAGACCCTAACTATTTCCCCGATGTGTTCTGGTTCGTCTTGTTGCAGCCGTAAACTTACGCGTTTATCTACCCGGGTGCGCCTGCCTTCCTCAGCTTTCCTCCTCGCAACTGCCTTCCAATGTGTCTGTCTCATTTCATACAGACTACGTGCCTCAAGCGATAGCGGTGGGGTGCCATTGATAACCTGTAACGCAACAGTAGGTGTAGTCGAGTATCCTCTGCCCAAGCCCATGAGGATCAATCTCTGTAGCGCGTCGAGTTGTTTCCTAACTCTTGAGTCTCCCGCTTTGACGCCCCCACACCTCGGCCCCATACAGGGCCGCGGGTTTAACGACTCTTTCCCAAATTAGCCGTGCGACTTCGTCAATGTAAGTACCTTTTCTCCTCATTATGCCCCTTATAGTCATCGTTGACTTGGTAATTTTTGCCCTTATATTTTAAGTGCTCAACGAATAACCCCTGTCTGTCTAATACTATGCCAAGGTACTTTATAGTGTCATTCGTTTTGGTCTTCTGTCCTTTGTGTTTGAGCCGAGGTTGCCTAGTCATTCCAGCATTAGGGATAAACAACGCCTCCGTTTTTTCAGTATTATAGTTTAATTTTGAACTTAATTCCCATGGATTCAAGACCTCCCACATCTGGGCCCATCTCCTTTCTATATCCCTGCCCGAGTTGCCCCGGATAATAACCACTTGGTCATCCGCATAGGCCTGTGGGACCAACCTTCCACATTCACCCGGTTCATAATTCATCTGCCATTCCGCTTTCAATCCAATGATACAGTCAAACCATTCTTCCATCAGTATCAATTGGTCGCAGGTTCGAGCCCTGCGGACATCCCTTGTGTATCTCAGCCTCAACTTCCCCGCTTATCACTGATCTGTTCCTCAGGAAACTCCAACAGAGCCGTACTATGCTCGTGCTTATTCCTTTGCTTATCATACGACTGACAATCCTAGGTTCCCAGGCAGAGTTGAAGGCATTCCTCATATCCAACGCTATAACCAACTGAGTTTTCTTTGCCATTTTCCCAAGTTTTATGTCATTAATCAGAGCATCCACCGCATCCACGGTTCCTCTGCCCTTACGAAACCCGTACTGCCTTTCCGATAATATCCCTCTCGTTTCCATGTCTGTGATAATCAAGGTAACTAATAGAAAATCACTCAGTTTAGTTCTGAGGCTATTAACATTTTGGTAAAATAAGATGACATTGTTTATCGGTCTAGTTACATGCTGCTGCCTTGCAGCATTTATGTTTCTAGGTTGCTTCCGACGACGAAATTTCCTTGATTGCTCTACCCGTAAGCCAGGCTTCAAAAACGTTTTTATGATTTTTTATTCTCAATTACAATAAGACGAATTGTGGGAATTTCGAGAAATCTATTGTGTTGATTGTGAGTGTCTGAAAATGCTGTGTCGCAGTGGTCTCACCAGAGTCAGACTGAGGTTCAAATGGTCCGGAACTGTAGCAGCTCGGTATTTTTATGATCAAACTCGTTGATTTTCCTGCTAAAAGTATGCGCTTGATTGGTTCTGTTTGGTGCAATTACGCTTTTCTACATTGTTATAACCAATGCTCATCCGTTTTGAGTAAATCAATATTAACTGTTAACTTAAGTTCAGATTTCAGGACATCAGTATTAGCAGCAGAAGTCATTATAAAGTCTGAAAGTCTACCAAGTTTTTCTGAAAGTTTATTATAAATCTCATCAAAAGCCCTATCCATCTGAGTTTTTAAAATGTGAGCGTCACTTCCGGAATTATTGCTCTGTTTATTTGTTGTTGGGATACACGAACTGAAAGCATATAGCATATTGTTGGTTTTCATCTGACTCACTTGTGCTTCAGAAGTGGTAAATTTCGAGCATGATGTGCAATGTACCTGAACATATAAATGCACTCTTTAGCCTAACTTAGCGAACTTTCGTGAAACAAATATTACTTAAAGCTGAGTCTCGCCTCAGGTAAACATTTATTGAGAAAGTTGTCGTACATGTGGTTTGAAAATGTAATGAAATTGGAAATATTCTTAGCCCTCAATTCGATTGCAAGATGTCTGGTGTTTTTAAGAATTAAATGATTTAATTTCTATTAAACATTATATTTCTATTTAACTTAAACTAGCCTATTAATTAATATTTTTTTTCAGATGTATGGTCACTGGGAGTCATTCTTTACATGTTAGTATGTGGACAAGCGCCATTCCAGGAAGCCAACGACTCCGAAACTTTAACCATGATTATGGACTGTAAATACAATGTACCACCGCATGTGTCACCGGAATGTAGAGAGTAAGTACAATTTTTTAAGTACTTTTCGGTCACAGAATCTTCTCCTACAAATGTTGAACTTTGTGTGTTGGTATTTCAAATACAACTCGTTAAAGTAATCTGTGCAAAAATATGTTGAATGACGATATTAAAATATGGTAGAAAAACGCAAAGTAGAGAATCTTTATCGACTCCACTACTTACTCTACAACCTTAACACTAGGCTTTGATGGGAGTAGTGGCAGGAATCAGCAAATTTAAATATTTAGAACTAGTAAAGTGATGAATCGAATGGATTTATTTGACGCCTTTCTTGGAAAGTAGTGATCTCCTGGGACGCAATTGCAATAGTCGATATGTTCTGTATTGTTGTGGAGGATTCATATTTGTGCATAAATTTTATCTTTTCCTTCAGAGTAACTGTAACGTTCAGAATAGCAAAACAATAAAAAGCTCCTGCAGTTCGTCAAGTTTTGAATTTGACTTTGATGAGCACCGAAGAGGGCCTACACTGAAAATTTCAATAAGACTCTCGTCCTGGTGTGTTACCCTTGAGTCAGCAGGTGTTTTTATATTCTGCAACACGTTTTTCTTCTTGAAGTTAAAGTGAAAGTAAAGATTTTTTTTCAATTAAAAGGAAACCTAGCCCCGGAGAGTCGTGTTACAAATGCCCGGCCCCGGTAGTGGGGTCGTTAGAGCGCCACCAGTTATATCCAACTAAACTGAAAAAGCTCCGCTGGTGTTGTGCAGGGTGGCTAGGCTGGCTTATTAAATCAAAAATTACTCAAGCTTATCTTAACAAGAAAACACAATCTAAAATTTAAGGAACAATATATTTGCTACCAAGTTCTTTTTTTTTTAATTCAGCAACAATCCTACAGTAAAAATGGCAAGTTAAAGACAAAAGGCTGTCAAATGATTAAATTCAACTAATACTTGATACAATATGGTGATTGTACGGAGACCAATTCTGTTGTTAACGGTGCTGTATGCCTTACAACTAAATGCACTAAACATTACAAACCGAAGTGATCACTTTGAGGTTAACTAATCTGTAATTAGATTAGTTAAAGGACACTAGGTATGCTTGCGCTAATAGCTGCACCGATTTTAAATGTAGCAATAATAAAGAGCAGCAATGAACGGCCACAATAATTAAATCAAATATCGGCCACAATAATTAAATCAAATGACTCGATAAATTAATAAAATGAATAAAATTAGAATAAAACTATTGAAAGCTTGGCTGTCAATGCTTGACTTATATTATAAAGAAAGAAAATTCAGAGCGATTATGTTACTCGATAAATGAATGAATGGAAAAAATTATTGAAACTTTTCAAGCCTGACTGTCAATGCTTGACTTATATTAAAAAGAGAAAATTCAGAGCAATTAGATTAACCGGTCCGATAAACCAGTGAATAAATGAAAATAAAATTAATGAGCTATCTCAGAGCTTGGCGGTCAATGTTTGATTTATAAGAAGGAAAATAAGAGCGATTATATTAAACTTTTTTTTTTATGGCAGTGGCACACACACTAAAGGGAGATCCTATGGCGCTCGACGAGCGGTGTGTGTGCGAAGATGTTGATTGACACGGTTCTTGAATATTTGTAGGTTGTAATTAGTGGGAAACAGATGTCCTGGAAGTGAGTTCCACAGTGATGCAGTGCGCCAGACAAAGGAGTTCTGGTAAAGCGATGTTCTAGGTGTTTCTAGTTGTACGACGAACTGGTGCGCTCCTGCCGACTGTCGGGACTGTCTGACAGGAGTTGCCAGGGGTGGGATTATGCAGGGCAAATCCTGGGAACATCTGCCGTGAAAGTATCTGTAAAACAGAGACATCTCGGCCACATGTCTGCGATGTTCCACACTATCCAGATTCCGGGTCAACTCCGGATCGCCGACGAGACGCACAGCCCTCCTCTGAATGGAATCCAGCAGCTTTAGGGTATGCTTTGGTGCGGCACCCCAGATATGTGAGCAATATTCTAAGCACGGTCTTATTTGCGCTTTGTACAGCAAGAGCAACTGCTGCGGTGTATAGAGTTTTTTGTTGCGAAATAGCGCACCAAGCTTCTGGGAGGCTGATTTTGCGATGTTAGCAACATGGTCATGCCATGACATATTGCTGTTGACCGAGACACCCAGCAGCCCGATTGACGAGGATGAAGGAATGGTCGATCCTGCCATAATGATGTCAGGGCCCGCTGTATTGGCCCTCTTAGTAAACGTTGCTGCTTGGGTCTTTGCTGCATTGAACTGGACCAAATTTCGGTCGCCCCAAGTTTGAACTTTCTCCAGGTCTTGATTAATTGCTGTAATCTGCTCCTGTCTGCGGTGATGAGTCTCAGTCGCTGGTAAGGGTTTTTCTGATCTAAAGTGGGAGACAAGGGTACTGTCATCTGCAAAACTGTAAACAGGATTATTCGTTTCGATCAGCAGGTCATTAATATAGATGAGGAACAGAGTTGGTGAAAGTATTGCGCCCTGAGGCACGCCCGCGTTGATGGTGAATGTGTCCGAGATGTGTCCATCGACTGCAACGTGTAGGGATCGCTTCTTAAGGAAACTGGCCAGCCAGCTGAAGAGAGAGGCGGGCAGTCCCAAGGATGGCAGTTTGTTGAGCAGTCCGTCATGCCAAACTCTGTCGAATGCCTTTGAAATATCCAACGCAATCGCTCGAGACTCTCCGTAGTTTTCAATTGCCCTACTCCATATATGAGTGACATATGCCAATATATCTCCTGTCGATCTCTCTTTGCGAAAGCCGTATTGATTATCGCTGATTATTCTGTTGCTCTCGAGGTACTTGAGTAGTTGCTGGTTGACTACACGTTCCATGACTTTGGAGATTATTGGAAGCAAGGCAATTGGGAGATAGTTTGAGGGCGTGGTTTTCTTGCCTTTTTTTGGAACAGGTTGCACTCGAGCGACTTTCCAAGAGGATGGGTAAATCCCTTTTCTGTAAGAAAGAGAAAAAAGCCTGGAAAAAACGGGTGTTAGTTCCTTGGCGCAGTCCTTTAGCACGATGGCAGGTATTCCGTCCGGTCCTGATGCCTTTTGTGTATCTAGTTCTTTAAGGATTTTGCGAATATCACGGTGAGAAAACTTGACTTCTGCCATGGTAGTGTTGACGTTCGGTATAGTGGGGAGAGTCTTGCCTTGGGGCACGCCTAAGGTAGAGTGCGATGAAAACATTTTGGCGAGCATGTTTGCTTTTTCCTTGGCTGTAGTCGCCGTGATGCCACGTTCGTCCGTCAACTACTAATAAACAAACGAATTCATGAAAGATAAAGCTTCTGTACTATACCCAAATCCGGTCGTCGAACTCTGGTGGAGACGCTGGGCACCTATAGATACCTCAGGTACTGCTATTCGATGGCCCCGAGGGAAAAAACTAGCCGAGGACTCGATAGCTCGGCGTCAAGATGATTGGCTGATAATTGAACTGTGGCCCACTAATTGAAGTTGTGGCCTACTAGTAAAACTTGTAGCCTGCTAGCAAAAGTGGTAGCCTGGTGGTAAAGGTGTTAGCCTGGTAGTAAAAGGTGGTAGCCTGCTGGTAAAACCCTGAAATAACCCAGTGTGCATTAGACAAAGCCCCCCCTTACTTTAAAAAAAAAAAACATACCCCCCCCCCCTTGCATAAACATATTTTCTTTATGAAACAAAACCATGGGCTTGCAATGACCATCAGCAAATAAAAGATATACTAAGATACAGACAACTTGAATATAAAAAAGGATAGGTATGAAACACCCCTAAAAGAAAACATAAACTTCCCCATGTGATCAAAATTAAAGTTACATTAAAATCAAAATTCGGATTTGATAAAATGGAGTAGATAAGATAACATATGGGACGCAAAGCAAATGGCGGACTATACACAAAAAAGGTTAACACAGATAAAGCAATTAAATCATTAATTTAGGCAAAAAAACTGTAGCAATAATTACCTCGTTAGCGTACGAGGGCTATGGGAGATTCGACGGTCTCGGTCTTATATGACGAACGTGGAAAGCCTCTAGAAATAAGGGGAAAAACCATTAGCGTCATGGCGTCGTCCGCGTGCTTCACAGGCAATAGGGAAAAAAATAATTCCAGAGAAAATGCTTACCTAGTACAGTATTTAGATCCCGAACAATCGGTCGTGTCAAAACACAAAGAAATACCACAATATATCCCCAATAAAGGGGTGGAATTAAATCACAAACTAAATGTGGAGTCTCTTCTTCTCGCCTTGAAAGGTAATCTTAGAAGAACTCTCGATTGATTTCCGTCAATTTGCCTTTCTCCTTCTACGAGATCAAACGCTACGTCAAATCAGCAAGTAGAGATGGGCTGAAACATGCCAAGTGATTTCGATACAAGGAATAATTCTAAGATAATAAACGACTGAGTTCTCGTTTATTACGAGGGTAACATGACGGCGGAAGCCGCAATTAATGCATTGAAATCAAGTGAAGGGTACAGGGGAAAAACGAGCTGAGTACATTTCCATAGGAACCTTTTTTATTATTGATTTCACAGAAAATTTTATTCTTGATAAAAGTTGGTGCTTGGAAAAAAACTAATTTTGACAATGCTAAATTAAGGATGTTATACAGGGTATTTAAAAATACAAAAATGATGGTTAAAAAAACAAAAACTTTGGAATATCGGAAAACCTTCTACAGAAAAATATAGCTCCTATTAAGATAAATAAAAGTCAAATACCATTTTTTTCCAAAAATGCACCGTTGCGGAGAAAATCCATGTCAATTATTGAAAAATCCCTCTTTTTCTTAATTTTGTCCTTATTTTTTTCAGCAACGATGCACTTTTGAAAAAAATGGTATTTGACTTTTATTTTTATCTTAATAGGAGCTTTATTTTTTCTGTAGAAGGTTTTCCGATATTCCAAAGTTTTTTGTTTTTTTAACCATCTTTTTGTAGTTTTTAAATACCCTGTATAACATCCTTAATTTAGCATTGTCAGAATTAGTTTTTTTCCAAGCACCAACTTTTATCAACAATAAAATTTTCTGTGAAATCAATAATAAAAAAGTTTCCTATGGAAATGTGACTTAGCTCGTTTTTCCCCTGTACTTAAGAATATTCCCTAACAAAACGATAAACTTTTAAAAATTTAAATCGACAGCTGGCATTTATAAGAAATAGTACATTCCTATTACTCGGGACTGACAATCGAATGCTACAAAAAGTGCAGCAGCCGGGTGGAAAGATAAATATATTTAAAAGCAGAGGTCCCAAAACGATCTAACGATCACAGAAATGATTGGCCGGTAATTGGAGTCCGGCAACCAAGGGGTTCCCAAAAAGATGAAACATTCAAACCGACAATAAAATATGAATCGGCGAGTTTAATGCAGCGTACAGGCGGGTTTTATTAACAGAATTCTTAAAAATATAAATCGTTTCGCTGGCCGTTCTACAGTAATGTAATATAAATCAAGCCAAGCTATCCTAATAACAATGTGCTTCGCTTATCAACTAAAATAAATATAGTCACAACGTGTTATAAATTCCAATACAAATATATCGTTAACCCATACTTAGAATAGAGTTAATTTACATTAAGAAAGGCGGGAATTTCAACCGTATTGTCAGCAAATCGAATCAATAAATTTAGAATTAATAAACCGATGAGTGCAAAATACAGCATTTTATTCCATGGAATTAAAAAATATTTGACACTGGCAAAATCGGACTGTTACAATTCTTTACCATTCATATTGGCTTGGCGACCTTGGTTCCTAGTACGAGTTGTAAATTTTTGTATTTTTTATAGTCTGATATCAAGGATGCTAGTCCGAAATCCGGAAAAAAGAGCTAATCTGAAAGAAATCTCCTCTCACCCCTGGTTCACTGCGGGCAACGAGGAGAACACCACCGTAGATACCCTAACTCTACCCTTGGTATCCAGGGAACAAGTATCTGAAGATGATCACAACTTCATCGTCCAGAAGATCGTCAACGGTAACATAGCTACCAAAGAAGAAATACAAGAGTAAGTTGACACTTAAAGTTTGTCTACTTTTGGTTGGATGTAGGATAATAAATAAAAATCATCTTAGATGATAAAAAGTATAATTTCTAACATGTTGTCGATTATTGTGTATCATTGTGCTGAAAACGCAGAACACATTATGGTACTTTGAATTAATATCATAGGATCCTTTCCACGTGAAAAAAATATATTTCAAAATGCATTAATTCACAGTCGAGCAATACCCTAAAAAGACATATCTCTTAAAGCTACACAACAGAACCTCGCAGGCCAATTAAAGCGTTCATTATATTCAATACAGCTACTCAGATACGTTACTTACGGTATCAGTCTCAACTGTTGCCTTGTGAGTTAACGCTCTATTGTGTTAGAAGATTGTTTCTTTATTGGCTCTGTCTGCCAGTGCAAGACCAACTTCTGTTTGCGAAAGTTGTTAATATTTCTCTGTTCGGTATTAAATATCAATCAATGCTTCTATTCTGTGGAAATGTTCACTTTTTCATGCCATTTGATATGTATTAGTTTAAATTAATGAATTTTGTAGGGATTATCCTTAACCGATTATCTAATATTTTATTTTTTTAACTGTTCCGTTTGTATAACAGGAACTTAAATTGAATGCAATTTATAATATTTTTATTAGTATTAATATGTACTATTCATCCAATACCTACAAAATTCTATTTTTCGACATAGTCATGCGGTAAGTGCGGTAAGTGCTCTTGATTTTTTCGATTTTTTTTTAATATCTACTTCTCCAACTAAGGTCTCTTGTAGCAGCTGCTCCTAGATTTTGCGAAATTTTTAGGATGTTGAAAAAGATTGACCAGTGGAATATCCTCAAATGCTAGACATAGATCAGTTTAAAAATATTCAATCACCACAAGAGCACTTCTATTTCAGTACATGTGAGCTAACAATATAGTTTCTGTGCATCACTGCTTTTCTAGGGACTGGGCGGTCTCCATAAGATACAACAAAGTTATTAGTAATTTCTCTTTAAATCCTTCTTAAATAGTTTGAAACCATTACATTTCTTAAATGGGCATTTTCTAAATAAAATTGTGACAATAAAATTAAAAAGTATCTTTTATTTAGCATATAAATTATTTTTAACTATTTTTTTACACAATAAGTTGCCTAGCGCATTCATTCGAAAAATTACTATGTAAAACATTTTGGCTCTTGTTACAAGAAATGCACTGTATGCTACTATTTTGTGTTATAACCAATAGCAATATAACCAAGTTGAATTGGTGCCGATTTAATTTATTTCTTCATGCACACTATAGCGATAACCCCTAAATACTGCAAATGTGATAATTAAGAAAAAAACATGCGAACATACAAGCAAGAATATTTTTTAATATGCTGTCAAAAAAGTAGTATTAACTCTGATGCAATAATTAACTATTGAATTAAAATTTGCAAGACCTCTGTAAAATATATCACAGCAAGATAAAATTATCACCACTTCATTGAGAATTATTTGTTAACAATTTATCTATAAATCAATTTAACCGGAAATTGTCCTGTGCGAGCACCCGAATTAAAATTTAAAATTACTTTATTATCGAAGAAAACGCGTTTCTAATGGCACGCATGCTAAATTTTATGGCCAGGACAAAGCGACTTTGTCAAAGGTGTCAAATAAATGTTAATAAATAATTTTGTTGGTAATATTTAGTCATTCTTTTTTTTTTAATTAAGTAAATAGATATATTTATTCATAGGATCACGGCTGTATGTTTGAATGTAGAAATAATTATAGGGTATTCAGCCAATAAGGTTTATTAAAAGATGATTTGTTTTGCGTCCAAGCTTTCGGTCAGTATATCGTGACCTTCGTCAGGGCTAAAAATTATTTTATATACTAATTTACAATATATAACAATTTTGTGGCAACTTACAATCAAAACTAGTTGAATTCAATTTTGGCAGTTATAACATTTAAAAAAAAATGTAAAAAATTTGGTAAAATATTAGAATATCTTATAGAACTACATAAAATGTCAAAGTCAATCTACTTTGTTTCAAAATAAATAATTTACGAGGTGTTAAAGGAATACTTGATATTTGATATTAATTTAATAATAATGGCAAGGTGTATTGGTATAAAATTATCGATTATTTAGTGATAATATTTAAAAATAAATTGAGCTTAAATCATCAATTTCAGTTCTCTTATTCATAGAATTTTTTTTATTTATTTCGACCATTTCTAAAAATAACCTTTTATTTAAATTTCTTTCTTTATGGAGAATTTTAATTTCATTAAAGTTTGGTATGTCACCAATAATAAGTGTTTTTTTGAAGTCTTATGTCACTTTTATGTCCAGAAATTCTATGTTTTAGATTTTGTGATGTGTGTCCAATTTATTTTTGATCACAATTATTACTGGAATTGAATATACTAAATTTGAGTAATTTAAAGCAATAGTTTTATCTTTTAACCCTTAACTACGGAGGTGCCGTCTGAGAGGCGGTGTGAAAGCGAAATACCGTCATTTGTCAAAAACGGTAACGTTCACAAGGCCGTTACCTCATGTATTCCTGGCGGATTTGGTGGTTGACCAGTACAAAAAATATCAGATATCTAAGACTTGAAACAGGTCAGTTCCCTAGAGATCTTCTCGCGAAGCAGTTTGATAGACGGCACGTCCGGGTATACGTAATAAAATCGGTCGGAAAATTTTCGCACAAATATGACCTGACCATCAAAACCAGTTCGCTTTACTGAAGTAAACTATGAAGAAACACTTCCAAAGTGATATACGAAGCAGACGCTGATGCTGCTAGTGATATTGACAATGTCCCTGGCGAGGATTGCGAGAATTCTGAGTAAAGCATCTCAGAACAATCTGCTGACAGCAGTGATGAAAGTGAAGATGACGAGTCACTAATAAATCGAGATATATTAGAGAAAAAATATGTCAATTATTATTTCCAAGAAAGAAAAACCGCGTGCCAAGATATTTGTGCTTCAAATGCAAAACGCCGGACGGTATGTTTATAGTGTATGAGGCGTGAACTGCACCGCTGAAATATTATAGTTTTAAGTATTCGTTGTGCATTATTTCTTCCTAGTTTTTCACTACTTTCTTTAAAGTGTTTTATGTAATAAATACATTCAAATTATAGCAGTGCACTTTTTTCATTTTAACCGCTCTCGAGTTGAAGCATACCGAAAAAAACTGGGTTTGTGATTATAAAATTGGTACGTGTTCTAAGAAACTATTTATTAAAGTACTTCCTAAAACTTAAGACATTATCTAGAAGTACCAGTTACAAAATTATTAGGGCTTTATGCCGCAATATCTGCAGTAGTCTGTCAGACGGCACGTCCGAGTTTATGCTCCGAACATCGCACCTCCGTAGTTAAGGGTTAATTTTGAATATAATTTACCAATCGATTTAACATTTTTTAGCGTTAATTTTACAGGTTCATTTCTAGAAACTTTTATTATTTTCTGAGTAAGTTCTTTGATACTTGGAAAAGAAGCATAATAAATATTTAAAATATCATTATTTATGTTAATGAATATTATTGTTGATGATATTAATTCTAATGTTAAAAAGCAATTTTTTTTACAAAATTTAATGGATAACCGTTATCTACAAGGATGTCTTTAAAATTGTGTAAATTTGTATTTATTAAAGTAGGATGCACTAGGTTTATTATTCTTTTTTTTTGTAAAGCTAAAACTAAATTAATTTTCATTTTATTACTATGATAAGAAAAATAATTTAAATATCTTTTAGAGTGGACAGGTTTTAAATACCAATCGGTAATTAGAATATTATTGTTTCGTTTAATTATCATTGTATCTAAAAAAGGTATTTGATTGTTTACTTCTTTTTCAATCGTAAATTGTAATCTTGGATGGTAATTATTAAAAACTAAAAGAATTTCATTTATTTTGTCACTAGGAATACAACAAATAATATCATCAACAAACTTTTTAATAAATTTGTTTTCTAAACATTGATCTAATAAATCATTCATTACATAATGGGCAATGATTGGAGAAATGGAACTACCCATTGGGGTTCCAAAAACTTGTTTATAAAATTTATTATTAACACAAAAATGATTAGAATTGAAGATAAAGTTTATTATTTTAATAAACATATCATTTGACAGATATACTGATCCAATATTTACTGATACTATTGATTACTAAATCGATTGGTATGTTGGTAAAGAGTGATTTAACGTTCAGACTGATTAATGTATGATTTTCAGGTATTAATTTGTTACTAATAAATTTTGAAAATTCAAAAGAATCTTTAATATAATAGCTATTAGATTTATTGTATGAAGTTGTCAAAATATTGGATATGAAATGTATTAATTTTTTATTAGGTGCTTCTATACAAGAAACAATTGGTCTTAAA